>JACDRQ010000326.1:0-67975 GCA_013841215.1 Hycleus cichorii | reverse complement strand
CACTTTCGTGTGGAAAGGATATTTATTTATTTTTTAGGTCTAGTGACTTTAGAATATATAAAATATTAGCGTCCTCTATTGTTCGATTTCGGTAATAATAAGACAGACGCCCATCTCTACAACAAAGCCGCTAAACAATCTTAACTTTTCTCTGAACAATCCGGACNACAATAGATGACAACCAATAAATGACACTGGTCATCAAAATTTTTAGCGCGCCAAATTTAAAAATTTAAATTTTAAGTATTTAATGTTGTCTATCCCCCCCAATATAACTGACAGGAGCCTGCCTTTTTTCATTTTGTTTGAAGTTGGCGTCAGATTTCAGACACAAAATGGATGCCAATTGCGGTACTTTATACATATAGGGACTTTAGAATATATAAAATATTAGCGTCCTCTATTGTTTGATTTCGGTAATAATAAGACAGACGCCCATCTCTACAACAAAGCCGCTAAACAATCTTAACTTTTCTCTGAACAATCCGGACATAACCTATAATTTTAACGAACGTCCTTTTTAACGAAAACATGTTTGATTTCAATTTGGGTTATCGAGAAGTGATTATAGACCAACCTAATTTGGATCAATGGAAAGAAATCACTCTAAATACCGGTAATTTCTATTTTAAATATCTTAATTGATAATTTTGGGGTTATATTTCTAGGTGGTTCACAGGGTACTTTACAGGATATCAAAATAAGCGAACGTTCCAATGGATATTGTTATCGTTATCAAACTAAATACCATACAAGAAACCGTTTTATTTATTGGTAACATTTGGGTTAATTATTGATTGATTATTGAGTAAAAATCGGGTATTTCAGGCGTATAAATCACGATATTTTAGAATTAATCGAGCATAGTTTGGATATAAATCTAGCAGGAAATCGTATTCGTTACAAATTCGTCGATACACCGATTCTTGATGGTGTTTCCGTCCATGAAACCTTCGACAATGTTATCGTTTTAGTGCCGACAGTTTGTACCGTTCATCGTTTAGTTTTCCCACACCCCGACAAATACCACCCTCAAGTAATCAATGTGAATACATCCAAAATGCGATAATAACTGTCGGATTTTAGGGTGAAATTTTTGGCGCACATCCGGATCTTGCAGCCCCATCGATATTCTCCGAAGCCAACGCTAGCGATGCTCGTAATCCGAACACGTTCCATTTCTTCACAAATCCAACAGTTTCAAGTATGTCGCCGCAATGATAAACTGATTGTTATAAATTGATAAATTTTAGATTCCCAACTGCCCTATCTAGCCGATTCTACGTTGATATTATCGGATGAAGAAGCGATTTTTATCTTGGCTTATCAAACTGGTGAATTATTATTAGTGAAACAGTCAAAAGAGGGCAAAATTGTCTGTTATGACCTGAAGAATGAGACAATAATGCCCCGATTCTTATCGGGATTGGCTGATAAATTACGCCAAAAAGATAAAGATGGGGATACTACAGTTAGTCTGTTATTACATACGTGGGGTTTGGAAACTTACGGTTTAACTTTATTGCGGAATGGACAGTTGAAATTTTGGTCGTGTTCGAAAGGTGTTTGTGTTGCTGTCATTGATATTGTCGCTGAAACTGATAATAATTCGCGTCATCAAATACAAGGAGGTAATTTGGATTGTAATTAATTGAATTGATTGATTAATTTTGAAATTTTAGTACAAAATCATATTTTAAAAAAAGCAGTCGATGGTGATGAATCTGATTGTATTCTCGGCATATTCTTGAGTTTCACCAATACTTGTCAATTACACGTGTTCCAGCCGATAGTCAACGGCCAACATATTCGTTTAATACGTTTGAATACTTTACATTTATTACAGGATGATTTAATCGATTTTACATTATCGATAACGCATATATGGACTATATGGCGTACGTCTAATGGTAATTGTGAAGTGTACACATCATCGATACAATCGAAAAATGAATGGATACCGGTATTGTTGGAGAAAATTCCGGATTCGAATCAACCGCCTTATAATTTGGACAACAACGAGAACGATCCGCGTCAGGTTTATTTACAGCATATTTTCGAACCCGGCCGATTTCCGTTGCATATCATCAATAAAGCATTAAATGTAAATTGTTTTTGTTGTAATCGGGCTCGGATTGGACATAGTTAATATAATATTAATGTTTAATAATCGATTATTTTTGGAGATAACAGATCTTTCTGGCGTGCGACAAATTCGCTTGTCGCACGCCACTCGTAAAATCTAGCGCCACCGAGGCCAAAGTGGTCCAGTCCGGGTTGTAATCAACCATTTTGTAATGTTCTATAATTGTAGATTTATAAGAAATCGACGATAATTGGCGAATTAAATCTATCAACAGCATTGTTAAAACAGCAAATTTGTATGGCTGTAGAGACCGAAATTCAGAACGAATTAAAGGAAACGGTTGTCAACGATGACGATTATATCGAATGCGCGAATTATTGTTGGCAACGATTCTATTCTTGTTGTGTTCAATATCACATACAAGGCCTAAAACCATTAGGCTTACTATTATTACCATATTCTTCCGGTGCGGTATTTTTGAAGAAATCGATGATATCGTTCTTGAGACCGTTAGATATATTCGAACATATTTTATACAATAACGATTATGTTTTTAAAGATCAAATAACAAATCTATTGAACGATAGTAAGCTAATTTAACAATTTATTATTATTATTAAACGTTATTTTTGTAGATATCGATGTTACAGATGATGTTCTAACACTATTTCAAGTTATCGACTATTTAAACCAACAAGTTAGCGAAATATTCGGCTATACATTCGAGAAAGAATTATCAATGCTGAGATCGCCCGATATAATAATGTCGGCTTTATTGCAAAAGATCCAAAACGAAATGGATAATGAGGTATAATTAATTAATTTAATTAGACCGATTTATTGTCTTTTCGGTTACAGTTCACCGATCATGTTGCCGAAATGCTATCACAATGTACCGATTTGTATCAAGCTATCCATAAAACATTAGAACTATTGCGTATCGATAACCAACAACAATTCCTAATGAATAATCAAATCGAACCACCGGCTATAACAACAATCCATAACATATTCACATCTAATTTGGGTATTGCGTTAATTAATGGTTGTTTACGCCAACAAATCCAAACACGTTTCCTAATTTGCCGCAATTTATTATTAATTAGCAATATTATATTGGAACATGATGAATTCGATAAAAATATTGTACAAACAATTAAATTAGTTTGTATACCGGAAATTTCGATTTTAATACAAGCGAATTTTGTTAGTTTATGGCTATCGAATCTACCAGTTTTAACAAATCTACCAACGTAACTATAAATTGATTCAAATAAATCGATTTGTAATTGATTGAATTTTAGGGAATCGGCAATGTTACGATTGTCGTCTTTAAAACTAAATCCCGTATTCAATTTTCGTATAAATCACGTCAATTGCGTATCGCTATTGGAATTATTCATCGGATCAACTGGCGGCTATGAAGCTAGACAGTTATTCGCGCATATGAAACATACAGAGGAGACTTTAGCGTGTTGGCATCTATCGTTATTGCCATATTTAAATAGTGTCTTCTATATAATGTATCCTTTGATTATCGATAATTGTTTTTTTTAAATTGATATTTTCTTTAATTCGGGTTAAGTTGGCCGATTAGCGGTGGTCCAACATTAGCTGAATGGCTATTGAGTTGCGGCCAACATTTATGGCTACAACAATTCGTACGGCTTTTGAACAATTGGTGCGAATGGAATAGTGCAACTTGTACGAATTTATCGATTGTTGGATTTTTTAAATTAATTTTTTAATTTTTAGACGATTTCTTGGTGGCTACTTCATTGCTAACAACCGGCGAACATTATAAAGCGTTAAAATTGTTTAAAAACGCCGCTAAAGGCGTTTGTACCGATCAATTTCTAATACAACGAATATCGACAAGTATCAATGATTCGGTTAGAGCCTACATTACTTATTGTATCAAAGTTATTAATTTGTTTGAATTGCATAAAGCCTCGGATTGTGCTATAAATCTAGCAAATACAGCTTTGAATGTTATCAATATTGAAGATCCTCTTGCTGTAATTGTTTTAAAATTATTACGACAATTTTATTAATTATTGTTATTTGTAGGCGACTTTATATTCGATTAAATTCAAACACCATTTGATTTTGAAGAATTATAAAGAAGCCTACGATTCGTTGAACTCAAATCCGGATACTGAGCGCAAAAAGGATAATCTACGCGACTTAATTAAACATCTATTAGATGAGAAACAACTAGATATATTGATGGAATTCAAGTATAATAAAATGGAGGAATTATTCATAAATATTCTGTTTACAAGAGCCCGAGCATCGTCGGATATCAACAATGTTTACTACGATATTTTGTATGCTTATCAAATGAAACGTGGACAAGCTTGTTTACGTTTAGCTGCATCAATTATGTACGAACAATCGTTCCGTTTGAGAAATTTAAATAATATTGAAGCATTGGAGAAACAATACAAATGTCTATTGGCCGCAAAGAATGCGTTGCATATATCGAGTGAAGAATGGGCGTTTATTGTTATACCAAAAGAACCGGTGGAAGAAGAACGCATCCAATTGCCCAAAGATTTGGATACCGATGAGGTGATTATTAAAATTCAAACAGGGTCGGCCAAATCAAAGTATAAGAGGTTCTAATTCTAGTTCTGCAATTTTACCTGAATGGGACTTCTTGTATTTTTAATAGGCCACCGTGGCTCACCGTGTGTTAATTTTTTATTATTTCAGCCGGGCGAAGAGTTTATCCTCCATAGACAGATAACAATAGTGGATTTGGAGCAATTAAAACAGGAATTATTGTTAATTCGAGCCAAATTACGATTGATACGTTTCAATAATGATCAATATTGTGAAATTTCAACACCTGTGGAATTAGTAACGCTACTAACGGCGAGTGGTTTATTTAAAATCGCTTTAGAATTATGTCGAGTGTATCAATTATCGAATGAGATAGTTTTTCAAAATTTAACAAAAAAATGCGTTACTATAACTAAAGATAATGAATCAATGACTTGGAAATGGTTGATAGAGAACGATTTACAAGATTTACCAGCGAATCGACAGAGTGCTCGTGAAGTTGCTTGGAATCTCCTACAACAATTCCTCTATCAATATGAAGATGATGGATTTACAATAATACACAAAATTGTTTGTTCGCAATTATTAAAAATGCGCCAATTTCTACCTCATTGGTTACTATCGTCGTATAAAGAACGAAATCCGTCTGAATTATTCAATTTGTATTACAATTATGGTTTATTAGAGGAGGCAACAGAGATAGCTACCGGTTATATTATGGCTGCTCTAGGTTACGGTAAAGAATATTACGGTTTTCGATATTCGTTACAACCGACAAAACCATCGGTTTGTTTGCCGATTAGTGGCTTTTTAAATCTACTACAACAACTCAAATATATCAACGATGAAGATCCGGAGAAGCCGCTATTGAGACAATATGAGAATTTCAGGGAGTTATTCGGGACTTATCTTGAAACGGCACAACGTGTCTCGAACGACATGTGTAATTATCAAACGACAATATAGAATGTTTGAATTTTTTTAAATCATTTTTTCTACAATTACAGTAGTTTTAATAAAAAATAAAATTCGTGTTCATTATTCGTAAGTTTCGTTAGTCTCTTCAACTGTTGTGAATGTTAAATAGATCGTTATAACAACAAGACAGGCGGCAACAGTGGTCACAACTAGTGTGGGATTTTGTCGGAATATTATCAGAAGGAAGACACTGGAGACTAGCATGACGGCGGCTAGGAGCGGTATCGCTATCAGTGGGGCCCATTCGTTCCTCCGGTCTGGAAAATATCGATTAGATTAGAATGTTGTGATTTTTTTGGTTGAATACCTCGAATAATCGGGAATTCGGCGTAATTCCACATTTGTCGCAATTTCGGCTGTGTCACTGTACGATTCTCCATTTCTTATTTCAATTAGTCAAAGATGCGTGTATGTGGACATTTTAATTTGAATGCTGATAAGTTGTTGATAATCCATGTACTTTGAATTTATTCAAAACAACAACACAATCAGTTGGAATATTTGTTAGTTTTATTTGTCGTATCAATTGACCGGGCGGATTTTCCATTATTTAAAATTTTAAATTGAATTATCCCCAGTTCGGACGGTCTACTTTTCGTTTTACTATATTTTCGATGTCTTTGTCGTGTAGCAGTATTGAAACGGCGTGGTTTTAACGAGGTGATTGCCTCTTGATAACCTTGTCGGCGGAAAAGTTTAATTTTATTCAAATTGTGTGTTATTTAAAAAAAGTATAATGAAGATTTTTATTCTTTTTCTGTTATCGCCGATATTATCGGCGAAAGAACAAATTCTACCACTTGGGCGGAATTTAACATCCAACTATAATCTAGCGCTGGAGGCGATCTTCGGGATGGGTAAGTCGGTTTCGGCGAAATCGGCCGTTTTTCTTGTAATTAACAAGTTTCTAAACGGCGCATTATTGAATTAATCAACTCTTTGATAAGATAACTAGTTTGTTTAATCATCAATATTTTAATTATTAAACGAGTTATATTCGTAATTCTGTTTAACAATTTTAGTCAGCTAGAAAAGTTACTGAATTTTTTCGTGGAATTCGTCATTCATTGTTATGGAAATCCCGATTGTTCTCTATAGCGAAATTTGAATAATTTATTCGTGTAAACAAAAACATCTCGTAAACAGTTCTAAATTTTGTAATAAATTAATTCTTTATAAAAATATTCGGTTGGTTATCGCGAGAATGTCGATAAAAATTCCCCAAATTTCCGATTGATAACTGGGTACAAACTGTACCGTTGGACTCGTGATTTTTAAAAAATTCCACTATCAAAATAATTTCAGGTATCCGCCTGCAGGCGTTGCTCGACGAGGAGACCACCGAGAATTTCGTGGTCAGCCCCATAAGTGCCACAATAGTGATCGGCCAGCTAATGCTCGGCTCGGATGGGGTTTTCCGCGACCAGCTCTACGAATTATTGTCACTGCCCTACAACCAGCACATCAACGATTACTATTATCTCAAAAACAAGAACCAAACGAAGCACTATTTCCCGTACTTGACGCTCCATCTGCAGATGCGAAATTTGTTGAAACAACTTGAAGGCAACACGAATCTGGCGGAACAATTCACGCTGAAACAAATGTCCGGTATTTTCGTCGATAAACAGATTCGTTTAAAGCAAGAATTTGTAAAAAGTTCGCAATTATTCTACACAACGAATCTGTACAGTTTAGATTTGAGCAGTCTCGATAGGAAGAAAGTGGAGAAATCGATCGAATTTATGAATAATTGGGTGTACAACAATACGAATGGTTTAATTAAAACTGTAATCAATCAGGATCTACCGCTGGAAACCGCATCGATCTTCGCCAATACCGTTTATTTTTACGGCGAATGGGACCAACCGTTCAGCGAACAATTAAATGTAAATGAAGAATTCACAATTGCGGCAAATAAGAGTGTTAATGTGACATTTATGCGGCGTTATTTCGATGAAATCCCCTATATTGAAACCGACGACTATCAACTGGTCGGTCTACCGTACAAGAATAACGAATTGACCATGTTTATAATATTGCCGAAAGCCAACCATCCGTACCGCTATAAAATCAAGAAATTTATCCAAAATTTGCGCAGTAGCGACGTTTTTGCGACCGTTGCTAAAGCGAGAAAATTGAACGTTTTTGTGAAATTGCCGAAATTGAAATTAACAAACACCGTCTATATTTTGGATCAATTGAAGAAGTATCAAGAATTCAAGAAGTATTACAATAATAGCGAAGCGAATGATAAGAATGTTGTTGATAAAATCGAATCGAGGATAGATGCGTTTAATAGTTTTAGAACAAATCAAACTGGCGATATTTATTTAACAAATGCTGCGATTAATCAACAATTAAAAATTAACGAAATTGTACAAGAGATTGTTTTCAGTCTTAATGAGAAAGGTACAGAAGCTGGTGTTGTTTCAATCAGTATTATCGATTATATTGATGATAATGAACGTTTTATTGTGGATCGTCCATTTGTGTTCTTTATAAGACACGAACAAACATTAGCAACATTATTTTGGGGCAGTATAAGCCATCCAAATGTTAATTAATATCAATCATCATTATCGGTAATTGTATCATCACTTTTACTACTATCACTAACATTATCGTTATCACTTCTATCAGATAATGAATCTTTTAATTTACACGCTAAACATTCGTCGTTATTTTCAATCCAACATTCTTCACAATAGATCATGTAGCAATTTTTATTTCGACATTCGAAAAATTTCGCACGTTTCCTATTGAATGGCTCGATTTCTTGACAGACTAAACATTTCCGACGTGCGTTCGGTATTATACGAAAAATTTTAAACAATTTCGGATAACGTAAACGTAAAATTATAAAAATATTGTAGTTTTCTTTCAAACGATACTGCTGTATTTGTCTTTGTATTTTAATTCTCATAAACCTGAAAGATCGAAATAATTTATAACAATCGCTCCAATGTAAATAAAGATGAAGAAATAAATATTTAAAAAACCTGTAATATCCAACCCGGCGTTTCAATATCGTGTTGTACAAGTGCAAGATGCGTTTCTTTTCGATTTTCGGATAGAAATAAGCACAGATTCGGCGTTGTAAACGTTGTGTATAGATTTGAAATAATAGCAATGACCACATTAAAAAATAGAAACCGTAAATTTTATACAAATAATAATTCGATAATTTCCTCGGTAATGGTAAACATTTCTCGTTGCTTCGCACAATATTGACGCGTTTCTTTATATTGAAACCTTTGACGATTGAACGCAACAGATTCGCTATCAATCCAGTGCCTGAAATCATAAAATAACCAATTTTTCAGTAATTTAAATGAGAGGAAAAGAGTTGATTAAATTAGTAGAATTTAGAAGTGTTGTAAATCGAGGATTTAGTTGTGTCGTAAATATTTCCTAAAAAGCCTCACTGAAAGTGCTCTACATTTAATGGGGCGTGCTGTATATTCAACGAGACGTCTTTAATAAAAGAACAATATATTGTTTTAGTTCTGCCCTGGTGTTTATTATCCATAAAATAGACCCAGAATACAAAGAAGCAACTTTGTATCTGTTGTCCCAACAAAAAATTAAATAATCGCCTGTTAATTTTCAGGAATTCTCTAAAATTTTGTAATATAAGTTGAATGGGAGATTAAATTCTGTTCGCGTCAATATCGACAGGTATTTTCATTAAAGATAAATCAGCCTGAAATGAATGTTCGTTATATACTTGTAATTTACTCGGAGAGAGGACAAACCGCCGTTAAAGTTCTACCAAAGTAATATCGAATGTTGTCATGAAAATTGTAATATTGGCAACGAGCTACTAACGATCTTTAACCGTTCACTGACATAAAATCGATGAATTATTGGAGGAATTTGTTTTAAAACGTCTCCACGAACAGACGATGGGATGATACCTTCAATTTTGATCATTTGATCTGTGGCAAATACTTCTGAAGTTTCAGCCTTCCACTGGCTCAAGCTATAAAAGGTTGAATCTTGAATGAAGCATCTTTAGGAAATTGAAATTTTTTACTTTTCAAAGCTTATTGTCACTAGAAAATTTGCTATAAATTCATGTCTAGTGGCGAAAAATAGCACAAAACTTAGACTACGAATTCGTTAAAATTTACTTAAAATGTGTCTAGCGTAGCTGAAGAAATTGGGCCTCGAATTGGCCAAATTTCTTCCTTTTTAAGCCTCAATGTAAGTAGAAAATTTACCAAAAAGCATGCTCGGGAACGAAAAATACCATAAAATTTGGACTAAAAATTGATATTTGTAAAACGTGTCCAGGTTAGGTAAAACATTAGCTCTTTAAGTGGCTAGATTTCTTCATTTTAAGCTCAAAATGCCTGTCTAAGATTGAAGACTTTCGTAATTCAGTCTAAAAATTCGTTAACGTTTATTGTCTAGGATAGATGAAGATTTTGGGCCTTGAATTGGCTGAATTTCTTCCATTCTAAGCCTCACTGCCAGTCGAAAATTTTCCAAAAATTCATGTCTAGCCATAAAAAATGCCACAACATTCAGACTAGAAAATCGTTTAAAAATTCTTAAAAAGTATCTAGCATAAGTGAAGAAATTAGGCCTGTAATTGACTTTTTTCCTGTTTAAGGCTCATGGTCGATAGAAAATTTGCAAAAAATTCATGTCTAGAGATGAAAAATGGCACAAACTTTAGAAATTTATCAATCTAGGATAAATGAAAAAACTAGGTCTTGAATTGACTAAATTTCTTCATTTTTAAGCCTATCGTAAATAGAAAATTTATTAAAAAATCATGTTCTGGAACTAAAAATGCCATAAGATTTGTATTAAAAGTTCGTTGAAACTTATTTAAAGTGCCTAGGATACCTAAAAATTAGCTTATGACTGAATTTCTTCCTTTTAAGGCTCAAAATCCATGTCTAGGATCGAAAATTTTCATAATTCAGGCTAGAAATTCGTTAAAATTTATTTAAAGGGTAGGTGAAGCAATTGGGTCTCTAATTGATTAAATTTCTAAGCCCCATTGCCACTCGAAATTTTTCCAAAAATTCATTTCTAGACACGAAAAATCCCACTTACAATTAGACTAGAAATTCACTCAAATCCCCCTTTCTAAGTTCGCTTAAAACTCCTGCCTAGACACGAATTTCACAAAATTTAAGCTGTAAATTCGTTAAAATTTGTTTAAATTATTTCCCATTGAATTTCAGTCGGGAATTAATGTTAACTTGGTTCGAAAACTGGAATAAATTCAGCTGAATTTAAATATGAATACCTTTAATTTGCAGCATTAAATCGTGGTGTCCTTTCTGTACATACTCAATTCTTCCGTGTCTTCGTACCAGATCTAAAAGTTCATAGAATAGCCAATCTAATAGAATAAAGATCGTTACGGACATAATTTCAATTAACAAATAGATCGTTTGTCTTGTCATATTTTGTTTTTCGTGTTTTAACGGTTTCAAATAACACGGATCTATGTATTTCTTCTTTTCGATTTTCTTCATCGGTAATAGAAAATGTTTCAGATCGTTTTTCCGCCTTGCATCGACTTTACGAAAATATCGCGTGACATAAAAATTATCAAATTCGATGTCTTTCAAGTATTTCTCATGGTATTTCTGTGCACTCAAGATAATTTTCAAGAAGACAAATGTTAGACAACGTTTCACAACTCGAAAGATCTCATCAAGTAGACCTTTCTTTACTTTAACTTTATGCAGGATCAATTTGGCCGTATCCCGACTATCTCGGAAATCGATAGGCGGTGTTATTTTCGGCAATTTGTATTGTAAACGAACATTACGGAAATTCTCGGCGAATTCGCTCCGTGAACGTTTCAAATATTTAAAACCTTCACCGAAGCCAGGATCGATATCCTTAGATGGGTCGCAACGGTTCTTGCCGCTAAGTGCCTGTGCTATATTACAAACGAAATCCAATTTCATCGGCCAACACAACAACCATGCGGCTACCCACGATACTTTATCATAACAAGTATTGTAAGCTTTCTCAAACATGCTACGGCAACGTTTTGCTGCCTTTGAAAATTGATCCTCACAGCGCATCTCGATCTTCTTCAAGTACATCTTCTCGTAACGTTCGCTCTCGATCCGTTCACCTTTCGTCTCGTATTTATCATCGATCTGTTTTGAACGTAAACTATCACCGATCCCCTTATCAATATAGTCGTTCTCCTCTTTCATCTTCTTCATCTCCTCTTCATTCTCAACTTCACCGATTATCGGTGCTTCAATATCGCGTATCGAACGTAAAGTATCCTTAATTTCATTCGTATCGCTTTTAATACCGAACAAAGCCTGACTGAACGGTTTAAACATCAATTCGAAACGGGTCATCGTTAAATTGAACGTTAAACTAGTCGTACAAGCGAACACACGCACAACTTCCTTACCATTATTAGCCATATTGTTGATCGGCCCGGTCAATACTAGTGCTATTATTAAGGTCTTCAAAACACTACGGCCGACTTTACTGCAAAATATCGGCAATGTTAAACAACTAATACAACGAATTTGTTTCGAGAATGTGATCGTTACACTTAAAATTACACAAAACACTAGACTTATTGTTAGATTGGCGATCGGTGTAAAATCTAAATCGATCAAAACTAGATAATAGAAACCGACACTTAATAGAATACCGAAAGTTAAACTGAAGAATCGTTTTAAAAGTTTACGTTTTTTCGTAAAAATCAACTCGTAGAAGAATCGCGACGACTTCTTGACAGTCCGTCGAAATACTCTACAACGGCACAAATTCATCTCGATTGTCAATTAGAATAAAAACAACAAGTCAAATTGACAATTTATTTTATAAATCAGTTATCTTCAATGTCGGCCAAATCGCCATCATCAATTTCGAATATCATCAATTCGTCCAAATCGTAATTATCTTCAGTACTCAACCAGAGTCGCTCGTTCTCTCTAACATTCTCTTCAATCAAACGAATCTCGTTCGGATCGTTTAATTCGGGCGATGAAACTCGTCGATGCTTCACCGTCATCACCAACGAATCGGAGATTTCCTCCGAAATCGTCTCAGTTACATCCTCACTTTTACCGTTACCGATCCGATCCTTCACAATCGAATTGTATCGATCATCCGACGATGATAAATACCGACTACGATCGTATTCACTTCTATCGCTATTGAAATTCGGTAGAAATTCCGCTCGATATTGTTTCGATACGGTGTTCGATATCGGTGACGATGATGATGATGATGCAGGACAGCTGGTTGTCGCCGATTTACGAGGTTTCTCTTGATAGCTCACTGATGGCTTCATGATGGTTTCTAAATGGAGTTTCAAATTGGATAAAACCGGAATTTTCTTCTACATCATTACACGGGAAATTTCAATAAGTGTGTCAGAATTGACGGATTCGTTCGAATTTAGAAAACTTCACATTTATCGAGGCGCAAATTCGATCTAGTTTGTTGCAATAGGGGCGGATAAGGTATGTCGATGGGTAAATTTAATTTACCCCAGTCAAGAGCCACTACAGTTAGAGCTGTTCAAAGTTGCATTTCACACTTATTCTGATCCGTTTGCGTCTGAATGGCGGGTTTTACCACCCGCGGGGAGTTTTCGAGTTAAATACCACTTAACATGAGAGACAAGGGGTGGAGAACGCGTTTAAAAACGGGTCGAAACATTGGTTTCATTACGTAAATTCAAGATATTTCATTGTAAACAACGTAAAGGTGCAAACTAAAAATAAACACAAAATATAAATCAACGATGTAGACGGCTACTTCATAGCTTCTACAATGTGTAATCATGTGGGTCACTATAAATTACTAACCATAACTCGATTATAATGTTGATTAAAGACGGCGAAAATCACTAGTTTGCTAGTTGTTTCTACTGAAAATATCCCAAGGGTTGGCTGAAATTATTAACAACTCTTACTACCGCACATAGGGGTGCCTCTAGTTAAGTTCACTATAAGTTGTTGCAGTTGCTTGGTTCACATTTGCATTAAGAATTAATTTCCAACTTGTAGAATTTGTTGGAAAAAATTAAAACTCTATTCTACCTTCGACGATTAAAATAATTACCAACGAAATTATTATTTTATAAAATCGATAAAGCGAAAGTTGTAATAACAACCAAAAGATTCATTGCAACTGGAAATTACCATATAAAAGACTTGATATGTTCCATTGAAAACCAGCCAGGTGTTAAATACTGACATTTCTATCTGTATTATCAAACATACAACCACCGTAGTTTATTATCTTCTACCTTTTGACTGGAATCAAGTAATTTGCTGACTTGATTAACCAGTTTCTGCTAATTATTGTTCGCACATTAATTAGCCGCAATTCGGTTTTGTTCTACCAACAAACCAACAGAATAACGAACGAAAGAAATGTTGATTTGCGCAATTACGAATATCCACCCGATTGCAATACAATTAATCAAATTTTGCCAAACTAGAGTCGAAAATTTCCAATCCAAATAAGGCACAATAGGTCGAGAATTGCGGAATATTTTTAGTTATAATTAGATTAACTTTATTAATAAAGAATTAATTGATGTGCAATTAAACGATTTCAGCGTGATAACACAATACGCTGGTCTATTTCAGGTGAATAACTTTTCCTCCCATTGTTCGATGGAATGAAGCCGAAATCGTTCCCAGAAAGACTCCGTCTTCATTTGTGTTGGTTTATGTTCCAATTCAGTCGTATTTTATTTACAAATAAAAGCCACCTTTGTAATCGATGTGTATTATTAAAATTGTAGAAACATTTATGCATAAAAATGTAGAAAATTAACCGGTATTTTAATGGAATATCCTCTACAGTCGGTTGGTATTTTCTAACAGATTATCTGATATATGATTTTTGTTGGAGAAATTAACATCTGCCAGCCGAGCAAGAGCGAGAGAGCCCTACCTACCACGCAGATATAGACGAAAAACCAGGGTTTTTACCTTTATCGAGAGTAGATTTAAATCTTCACTTCATCAGTAAACAGAACAGAACGTATTTCAACGGTATTGTAATGCTTTAAAATATTAATAATGTGCGAATTGTTGATTTTGATGGAGTGAATGTTGGAATTTCGGATTGACGGAGTTTCAAGTAGGTAAGATGTTGTTATTTTTTCGTATTATTGCTTTTCCGGTTGTATCTGATATTCCCATTAAAATCCGCTTATTTTACGTAAATTAAAAAAGCGCCGATACCGATCTGAGGGTCATTTAATTCGTCATTTCCTCCATTAGAGAGCTGGTTCTACTGTTTCCAAAATTACCATACTAAACGTATCGTGACGGATATCCAATTTGTCTTTTTCTGCTTGTACTTTTTTTAATTATTGTTATAATTTAACGTATTTGGGGATTTTAAAATTCAATTTTGTTGGGAATTCGGCGACTAGGTGGTGGACAACGTAGTCTTAGTCGACGACAGGTGGCCAAAACAAGATGCAGTGATTGGCTACACATGGTGTCTTTTATATGTGAGTTTCAGCAGCTGCAAACCAGATATAGTCGATTGGGCACTTAATAAGATTCTCTTTTTTGGACACTGGTTGCCTTCGTTCTCTCTTTACATTCGAAAATTTCCACCGAACCGTTTCCGTATACAATACACGCTCATTAAAATCTATTTCGAGCGAAAAAAACAACAATAAACACCTGTCGACTAGTTGTCATCTCTATATAATCATACCAGGTTGATATTTTAAAACAATAATAATGTGGAACAATTATAGCAATTTCAACCCGCATATTGTTGAAAAAGTAGTACAATTATTCAATAAATATAGTTACTATATAGAATACAAATTATCTCATTACTCTTATACTATTATTAATAATTTAAATTGAACATCAACTACCCGTAGATTCTGTAAAAATTCGCGAAATTATTCAATTGGACAAGCCGAGTTGGGTTTGTTTTATTATAAGTCTGGGTTTCGAATCGATCCACGCCGGCCACAGAGCGAATCAGGACATGTCAGTTATTTTGACACGTTTTGTTATCATAAATACCAAATTTGTGATTTAATTCACACAGAGAACGCAACATTTAATATTTGGGATGAATACGAAAAATATAAAGTGGAAAAAATGAACAAGTCCATTAAAAAAGATGAAAGTGATAACTCATTTCTTCCCCATTGGGGAGAATTGAAACAATCGTTGGCACAATTGTGGTCTGTATTTAGGCGTAGGGACTACAATGGGAACAATTAAAAGGTGTAAAATTGTCAGCCAGATGAGAATCATTACAATTATAGTCGAATAGGCGGTTGAAGGGTGGTTTTTCTATTGAAATTTTAAATAAATTCGTACCAACTGAATTCGATCAAGTTCAGAGATGTTACAATATTTAGAATTGGATACATGTACGAGCGATTGTAATGTTTACATTGAGCTGCATACAAACTAAGGGGCGACACGTTCGCCGCGACCTGCTGAAACGACAATCGATTCTCTGTTGGGATGTACTGGGCCACATTCGTCACGGATGCGGGGCCAAACAGCCAAAATAACTCTCAAATCCAATCTTTATTGTGGACATCAATTTAGGCAGTTTCAGCCGCTTTCAGGCAATTTTTGGCCATTCGATTAAAATCTAACGCTTTCCGTGAAGAAATGCTGTGAAGCTGATTGAATAAACAACTTTCTGTAAATTCAGTTCCGACAATCTAATTAAAAATTTTCTGTTAATTATGAAAATATTGCTTTGATCGTTATCAATGCTCGCCCCTCTCAAAGGCGCAAATCTCAGCCCCAATTCTCCTGTTTACTCGAGTATTTTATAAGGCAGTTTCACGTTTCGTTACCGTTGATAACGTCCGACAAACTATGCGGACTTGGCTTTAGTTAACGCCGGATATAAGTAGACTAATTCGAATACAAAGAACTACACCTGGTGTTAGTAGTTGGGCCAAATCTCTGATTTTACAGTGGCAATTGGGGGTTATTTTACGATTCTCGCGAAAAAAGCGACGTTAAATTTATTTTGATGGCATTATAAATGTGATTGTTTGATAAACAACTTAAGAGAATGTCCAATTTAAGTGAGTTTATCCAGATGTTGCTGAAAATAAACTTTCGGTAAATAGAATTCAACAATTTTGTTCGAATTTGTGTTGATTATTGTCTATTTTGATTGTAAATAATAGAAAACCACCCCGCCCTGTTTATTATTCTCGTTGGAACAATCCAGGAAGTCTTTCTGTACTAAAATACTTCAATTGAATAAAAATCGTGAATAATACTAGAGGAAGTCATCGACTGAAAAATCAATAATAATGCAATGCGCAGGTTCTATCAATTAAGTTCAACGTTTTGTATATATCTATATGTATATGTATATATAAAACCAAACAACGACGTCGACGCACGACGACGTTGTAGATTGTGAGTGAGTAAGAGCGGCATCGCGACGCTGACTACAACACGACGATAATAACAACAACAAGAACGACGAGCCTGAATGAAAATCTAAAGGGAATAATAGACGGCTTGGCGCGTGCATTATACACAAATACATCTACCTATATTAATGTATACATATATGTATAGAAATGTGTGTATCCTGAAAGACCGCTTTGTATACCGGCATTCTTCTGGTTGTACTACTCGTTGGACTTAAGTGTTTTTCTTGTCGTTGAATTATAAAGTGGGTGCTTGAATTATTGTCGGCTGTATTTCGCGTTTATTTTTTCCGCAACTAAACACAATTGGTTTTTAATTGATACTAATGGAGAACAATAGACGAGAAAACGACCAGTTGCTCGTATTGTCGTCAACAAATAATCCCGGTAAGCTTTTTCAATTCGTAATTGTAACGAAATTTTTACAAATAGGTGTGGCTTGAGATTTATCATCGAATCAAGTCAATTTCTATCTCAAACACGAAGAATTGTCGAAATATTTAACCGATATCGATCGTTTTTACTAACTTACTAACGATCCTCCCCTAACATAACTCTACTGTAATATTTTTTCGACGTCTTGTAAGTGATTACGTTCACAATAAGCTGCTTTATTCCAACCAAGATTAGTAGTTGGATATGTTGAAAGGAAACCAAAGGATTAAAGGTTTTAATACCGTCGAACTTGAATTAATCGGGAATTCTTTTCAACACCGGGAAAATAATTAACGGCAGCTGTTTTATTATTGCCGACGAAAATAGAAATGGCCGATACTTATTAGTTGAGAAATTTAGTCCAAAAAATTCTCTTCGATTTTAATCGATTATCGTAGAAGATTTGGAGATTTGTAGTTCTCTTGAGGCGGTGGAAATTTGGTGGATGCGCCATTAAAAATAATCCACATTCACGGAATGTAACGCGTTGAACAAACAAAATTAAAACTTGCGAATTATTTAAACTATGTCGATGTTTATTTTCGTTCGTAGCCTAGTTTATGTTGTAATAATTTCCAGATTGTCTCAAATAATTTCAATTAGAGAAATGTCGTTGTCATCAACGAATACAACACCGATTGTTTACGAGAATAACAATGACGTGACGTTGAATAAAAAAATGACGGATACTGAAACAACAAATTCATCACAGACAACAATATCGAATCTAAAGCCACCACATAATACTACAACAAACAATAATAATAATAATATTAAACAAAAAAAATCGATAAAACCATCAAGATCGAAACGTTGTTGTAATTGTATCCATTTAAACAATTTATGGTCGTTATGGTACGGCATCTTCGGTACAGCTTTACAAATTTACATCGCCGTTAAGTGTATCAAACGGCTTTTAGGTAATAATCAAATCAATTACTGAAAATCGGCTACAGGCGTTTATTTTCAGGATATTCGTTTTTGAATTGGCCGGACTGTTGCCCCTTACCTTACATCGAACTCAATTGTAGTCTTGGCTTAATCGGAGCTGCCATTCTTCTACTCCCAATATTCCTCTTAGCCACCGTCTTTAAAGTAATCGATTGATTTCTTATAAATTCTGTTATGATTAATTGAGTGGCTTATAGATCGGTAATTTGGCTAATGATGGCTTTAAATTGGGCCGCCAATTGGGCACTTGTAGCCGGGAACCATCCAGTGATATCTTAGCGAATGGTAATTGCGCTTTATTCCGGCATGGTGGTCCGACAGCGCCGTTCGTTCATATTGTATTGGCGTTCTGTTTTTTAATTCCGAAACTTTTAATGGAGGCGCGTCTAATTGAGGCTGGTTTCCTAACAAAAGACTCATTATGGCGGACGGATTTAGATTTTATGGGCTTGCACAGGGATCGTATGATTATTTTGAGTTTTGTTACGGCAAATTCAACAATAACAACACCAACAACAATAACGACAACAGCAACGACACCAACAACACCGACAATTATTCAAAGGAATTCGATTTTAACCGACAATGAACCGAAATCGTTACCGTTCACTAATACAATAGCGGCTGATACTGTAATTAAAACACTGAAAGATTTAATTGGACACGAGAATCATACTTCCTACAATGAACACAGTCAAATCGGTATTACTAGTGAAATTCTACAACTAACAAAAATTTATAAATTTAACGATTACAGATACAGGATTCGGTAGCTCGCTTAGTATAGAATTTATAAATCTAATTGTAGCATTAATGATTTATTCGGTCCGATATCCGGCATTGTTTTGGTCGACGAATAAGTGCCTAGGTATCATTTTTTCTTTACAATTATTGATTAATGGTATCCACACTTTATTGGGCTATGCAGGAATGTCAATACTCTATAAAGTAAGAATTGATTCGTTCATAACTTTCAAGAAACTAATTTGATTCGATTAAAGGTCCAAATTATGGGAGGATGGGAAGTATTGCCATTACTAAAACCGGAAACCACGTACTTCCGTTTGAATCGTTTAAGCCCGTTTCTATTAAACTCACAAGTTACTTTATTATTATACGTATTATCAACACTATTAATTTTAGCATCCAGTTTGATACTATATTTGTACGGCCATACACGGTTAGTAGCAGAAATTAGTGAAATTCCAGATTTAATTTTTCTTCTTTGTAGATTTGTAGCGTTTTTGAATCAAGAACACGAACGAAGAGTGATAATGTTGAAGAAGAATTCGAGTTCTAAATGGAGTTATTTTGCACATTGTGCTGCTTTGTGTGTTTTGATAGCTGTGGGTATTTGTAATGCCCCAATATTACACGATTACACGATTGTATATAAAGGTAGTCTCGATGATACAACGCTAGTTTGTATTATCGGCGGTATTTTGCATCTATTCACATGGATTGTTGTTTGGTTGTTTTTAACAATCAAACAAAACTGGATCTTCAAATTACGCGTCACTGTAAGTACCCAAAAATCTCCAATACTTATGATTTAATCATGGAAAAATTAGGTGGGTCGAGCTACAGTCCGTCAAGCGAGATCATTACGTTTAATTACCGATATTGATTTGATGACAACATCAAGAACGGATGATTTATCACAACAACCATTATTGATAGTCAGCAATGGCCGGACGTATAACATTACAGAAACATCACCGAAACGTACAATTCTGAACGTCGTCCAGAAGACAACATTAAATAAAAAATCATCAAATCATTCGATAATAAATCACAACAATAATCACCAACAACAACAGGACGACGACGATGATGATGGTGAGCAGATTTATTGGTTGCGGCCGGCTTTAATAACACCTCAATCATCGCCCGATGAAGCCAAACCGTTATGCTGGTCGAGGAATAAATCGAAACATAAAGTTACGTTTAACGATGCTAATAATGGATCGACAAATCGGTGAGTATTGCGAAAAATTCGGGTTATTTTCGGGGTTGAAATGGTGATTTTAGTGGTAAAACTGGCGGTGTGAGAGGCAGGCGGCTAACGGCAATGGATGAAGACGATGGGGATTATGCAACTTTGCGGGAATTGCCATTATCGTCAACGTTGTGTCGTCGGGCTGATAATCACGATGATGCGATGAGCGAGGAGGGAAAAGTAGGTGTCAGTTGTTAAACGGTGGGATTCTGTAACAAGTCGTTTATTTTCTAGAGCAGGACCGGTTGCTAACAAATTTTGTAGACGCGAATTTTCCCACCTTCGGCTTTCAACTTAGTTCTCTTCGATTCGATATGCGATAAATTTATTACAAGCAATTAATTGAAAATTTTCTATTAAATGTTCAAAATTAAAATTTTTGCTAAGCGCCTTCCGAATTGACCTTCTATAAGCTTCCAAATTTAATTCTCTAAGTTTAAATTTGTGCTAAAGAAATTGTATTAAACTTTCAACATTTCTTAGATTTTCCGGAAAACTAACAATGCCATCGAAAATTTTCTTACATATTCAGAAAGCACTTTCAATTTGCTATAAACTACGTGAAAATCATCATAAAATTAGTAATATTGTCCAAGTTATAAAGAAAAATATAAAAACATGTAAGAAGATACGAAAAAAAATGCTCTAAAATTTTCTCGTGTAACTCAGGATTACATACGGATATTGGAAAATAGGAACCACCATCCGATGCTCCTTGAAATGCTCTTTCCATTTCCGCTTGGATGATGTAAATCCGTTGGAAAACAAGTGACAAATCGTTGATCAAACACGGACGTTTTCGCACACCGAATCGAAAAGAACTAACATATTTTTGTTAGAAATCATCAATTTTAGTTAATTTCTTTTTTTATTAAATTGTCGACTTCTAATTGAGCTTCTTGGACATTTTTCTCTTGAGTTACCAAATTTTCTGTTCGAAAATTCGAGCTTAATGCCTTTTAGCCAACTTTTAAGAACACTCTTAACCTGTTTTTGATCTAAAATTCTAGACTTTTAATCAGAATTTTTAAAATATTCTCTTAGTAGTCATTCATTTTTCGGTAATTTTGATCGATTTTCGACCCAATTTCTCGTTCAACGTAGATTTTTGGACGAGTTGTGCTGTTGAAACGTCTATTAGCAAGGCTTTAAAACACACTAGTCCTAGATCATTTTTAATTTTGTTCTTGAGACTAATTTGAGGCAAAATTCAAACGCTTTTAGCTTGTTTTTAAATTTAAAGCTCAACTCTTTGGTTGACTTGTAAATGGCCAATTTTTTAGCTTCTTAGTTTTCCAATCCAAATTTTCAGTATAGGGGCCAATTTTCTAGCTATATTCTAAATTTAATTTCAAAATCGTTTAAAAAGAAGATTCTATTACGATTTTAGAGTTGAATTCGCCACTTGCAAGACTCTAAAACACATTTAGTCTAAGGCCTTCCTACATTAGCCGGTCCTAGATTTGTTACAGAATCCGTCAATCTTTTATCATTTCATCTTTTATTGCCTTCATTGATACCAATCATGCTTGTATTGCTTTAGCTTCTAGCTTGTGTTCACGATGAACACGTAACATATGCTAGCAATAATCAAGACCTTGTACCTCCTGTAGTTGACTATGAAGATCCAAGTCCTTTACTAACACCAGAACCATTATGTTCATTACAAAAAACACCTGTCATTGTTCATAATCATGATGATACACAGGTGAGAAATTATCGAAAACCAATTGTACAAATTTTCAAAAATTCTGAATATAGGAAACTGTACAACAACCACAACCGAGATGTTTACGTCGTATAGATTCCGGTGTACCCCACGATGAATTAACACCAAAATCGGAATCGGAGAACTCACCATCACCACCTGGTCCACCGGCCAGTAATCACAGTAGCGATACGTCCAGTGGTGTCCATTCGAATGATAGTGGCGAGCAAACGAAACAACAACGCCGGGCGAATAGCGTTGTCGATTTGGTGCAGAATCGCGAAGAGATCCACTGGAAATCGAGTTCGTTACAGAGAACCGTTCAGAATCCGCTAAAATCGGAATTACCACCGCCGCCACCATCGCCACCGTCAACATCGTCCACAACCGGTGTGATTCTGGAGAATCCAGTCGAGAATACGGTGGTGATACGGCGGAAAATCAATCGTCCGGTCACCGCCGATGTCGCCCAAACGGTTGGTTTGAACGAAGAGCCGTTCGGACGGGCGACAAATATGCGAATGACGTCGTTTATGGAGAAAAATGATAGTTTGCAGATAGCTTCGATGCATACGACAACGGCGGCTATATCGGCGACTTTACCGCATTTTCCAACGCAGACATTACCGCAGAATTTATACCAGCATTGTTCGACATTACCGCCGCAGTATACGAATTTACAGAATGTACAAAATCATATTTTGGCCGGTAATGCGGCTAATAATGGCAGTTGTAATATCTATAATCGACATAAACATACAACATTACCGACACATCATAACGGTGTTAAATTATTCCATCCAACTACAACACCAACAACACAGGGAACAACGGTCGCACCGAATGCACATTTGCAGCGTTTCAATAAATTCGCTAACAAAACAGAATTAATTATGAATAAAAATAATTTGAAAGATCCAGTCTATACTGGATTGAATTACAATAAAAACAACAGTGATCTGTATCATCGATACAATTCGTAATTATGAGGTTGATTTGATTGTGAACAATTCTATAATCAATCACTATCTTTATCTCGGAAGCATTTTGATTAAACCATTGATACAGGAATTCTAAACAATAAGATAAAGACAATGATTTGTTGTAGAATACCACCATAGGTACTTTAGGATGATTATAACTATTTTCAATAATTTCTCTATAAATGATTGATAATAAATAAATAAAGGACCACGTAATTTAGCCCTCGTATTAAACGTTTACATGTTATCATAAAGGACGATTCCGGCCGAATCTTGATCTCTACACAGATCTCCGGAATCGTTCTAATCATCCATATCGCATCCACCATTCTTATCATGTCTCTATCAATAGTTTTTATAAGAAATAATCACGTGGTAGTTAGAATCAAATTATTTTCGATTATGGTTGAGCAAATTTCGACCACCCATTAGTCGAATTCGGACTGATTGTTAGAGGAATTCGATTAGAAAATGGAGAACAACGGGCTCTGTGATAAATCATAATCAATCAAATTTGGAGAATTTATCAAATTTAGCGACAATAAACAATAAGTAGTTTGGCGAATCAACTGTAATCGGAAATAGATTTGGACGACCCTTTATCGTGCGAATCCTTCTGTAATATAATGTTTGTAATTTGGTTAATTTTTTTACATTTCGATAGATGTTTCTAGATAAGAATATTAAAATGAATCTCCTTATTGGCCAGGTTTCAGATCTAGTCATTTTTATTAATTTTCTTTAATTTATTACAGCTTATTCGTGTAATTAATTTGAAAATATCACACTAATCATAATAACAATAATGAACGGTTGTAACGTAATCGAAGATAAACAAATTTATGTTGTGTAACAGAAATAATAACGATAATAAAATATAATAAACAATAGACAATTGTATTTATCGTTTATTAGTCATATTTATAAACAATTTTCGATTTAGAACGGATTCTCGGCCGGTTTCAACCGGACGAATTCCTCCGTTTTCTGCCACAAATCCCTTGCAATTTTCGGATCGTTTGCTTTTCTGTAACAGCGAACGAGCCGACAATCCTGGAAATGTCCGCCGTTGAACTGTTCGATATTGCGTTCGGTTGCCAAATAGACCGAGGTCTGTGCGCCTTCTTCGGGTGTTTTAAAGAATTTATCCACCAGAAGCAAAACGAATTTCAAAAAACCGACAGTGTGCCGGAAAATTTCCGTATTTACAGCGCCCGGATGCAACGAATACGTCGTAATATTCGTATTTTCCAATTTCCTTGATAATTCTCTAGTGAATAGAATGTTGAATAATTTCGTGTTGCTATAGCCGAGTTTTCCGTGATAATCGTTCAAATTTTCGACGCTTTTAACGTTGGCTAATTTCGCCATCTTTGACGCTACGTTAACGATCCGACCTGTCGGCGATTTTCTCAACAATCCTATCAACAATAACGTCAATAGAAATGGAGAATAATAATTGACTTGCGTTATCAATTGTAGCTTATCATCAGTATATTTGTTTCGTTCAATACCTATACCGGCATTATTGACAAGAATATCTAAACATTGTTCGGTTTCGTTGATATCTCTACAAAATTCGCGTACCGACTCTAAACTGGCTAAATTTAACCGTTTTACGATAATGTTGGCATTTTGAGTTGCTTCAATTATACGGTTTTTGGCCAGTTCGGCTTTTTCCAAATTGCGACAGGCTAGAATTACACGACAGCCGCGTTTCGCGAATTCTAAAGCTGTCTCATAGCCAATACCTGGAAGAAAGAGTTCAATAAATCAGTGTTAAAATGCGATTTTTCTTACCGGTATTGGCGCCAGTTACTATCGCTGTTTTGCTAATCAAACAGACTTTATTTCGACACCATCCTGTCCTTAATTTCATATAAATTTTGATTGTTAAAAGAATCGAAACGAATAGAACAAAGCCTAGTAGCCAGCACATTATGTGAACGACAATTCATTAAAAAACAAAACGAATAAACGGAAAAATATGCACCTTATCGGAATTTTCATGACTAAACACTTTATAATTCATTCAAATAATTGGAGCAAATTCGCTTTTATCAAGTTATTTTTACCACTGATTATAGGTACCAAGTTCAAAAATTTCGGTTTTTCTGTTTTCACGATTCAATTTTGATCTAGCTTTTGCAATTAGGTCGGGCTATTTTTATTACTGTTTGTGCGGATAAAGTCTAAAATTTTGGGTTTTATTTACAATTCCGTTTCGAGGACTGGATTCGCCAATCTTAATTGGATTTTTTCGTGTCATTAATAAGCTAGGTGTAAAAATATAAGAAAATTGCAATGTTATCAGACATTTTGCCAGGCGTGTGATAAGAGAGCTCTGATTTAGTGCTAAAATTACGGAAAATCACGTACACACCTCGTTTGGCTCTAATGAGTTAGATCGAAAAGTCGTTAGAATTTCCATTTGTAATTTCAAAAACACGCCACGTGGACTCAATAATCAGGTTCTAGAGCCAAATTCGCCCGAAATGTCTCAAATTCTAGTCTGAGTCGAAATTTTGCCCAGTTGATTGAATTATTGGAGGACCACTTTTGGGATCTAACGAAAATCTTGAAATTTATAGAAAATAATCCAGCAAAATTCACCAAAGCAAACTAGGATTATTATCGTTTAAATTTAGGTTTCTTGCTTCGATTTATTCGATCGACACCCGATGTAATCGTGTCGGATTTTTTAAAAAACGTCCATAAATAACAATGATTGATGATGTTTGGAAGTTTCGAATTATTACCTTGCTTCATATAAAAAAGTTAATTTATATTACGCTCATAAATAATTTTAACAAACAATAATTTAAAGCAGTTTCACAGAAACAATGCCGAGGAATGCAAAAATTGCAACACAAAGACCATTAACAACAGAGAATACTTGTAGGGCTATTTTACATTTCTCCGGCTGTACCAACCTGAAAACAACATTATTTTTAATTATGAAATTTAAAATGGACAAAAAACAGCCTTACTTCCGAATATTTAACGACGATATACTAACTATGTATCCGTTGGTAATCCTGAATGCAATTAAAATAATAATGTATTGATAGTCGTGTGGAAAAATCACAGGTAGATGAGTACGCGGTTGGGCATTACACAACATTATAAGTGGTACAAATACAAATATCCGTATGGTACATATAAAACACAATAATTTATCATTTATCGACTATAAAAATGGATAATAATAGAAAAATTGATCGGTTAATTAATTGTTATACGTACAAATGGGATTCTATTAGCTAGATCTCTGCCAATGGTGTCGACTACAGAAGCCAGAAGAAACGTAATAACCGGCACAAAATAGACGTCTTAAATTCGAATCTTTTCAATTAAAATTCAATCTGTTAAAAGAAATCATTACCGTTCCAAACGCCAGCGCCTTGGTATTCGGAGACAATAAGCGGCACTATACTGATTGTCGGCGTAAACGCGACCATAAAGCACAGGAAAATAAAGAGGGACGTCCAAATTTGCTTGGGTATCCCTTTAACATCGCCCCAACATATCGTTTGATTCGTTTGATTCTCGTTATTCTTCACGATATAATGCCGATAAAATTCACTCTTTTCCGTTGATATAAACGTTAAAATCAACGTTAATAGAACAAGTGCTATACCTAAGGCGAAATAAACGGCGGCGCTCTGTAGGACATTCAAACCGGAAGTCACCGATAAGACTTGCAGAAGTGCTGTACAAACAGCAGCAGCCCCTTGGCCGTTTATATTAACGCCCAAATATTTCGGGGGAAAACTCGAAACTATCGAACATACGGTTATATCCAAAACTGACGTAAAGGCTACAAAATCTCCATTAGTTATCGGTTTTTACACAAATTTAACGAATTACCGTTAGTTAATCCGATGATTGCCATCGTGACGATAAAGAATGTAAATTGCCCTGTTGAAGATTTTAAACTTTATTATTTTGTTTTGAATTTCGAAAATTGCTAGAGTTATAACAATGGATTGATTTGAGTGCTATAGGTCTTGAGTACTTGAATTTTTTGATAACAACGAGAACAATGAAACTCATCGAGTTTTAAGATGGCAAATAACTTGAGCAATTTTTCTAATAATGGTTGAATTTTGGAACTTACATGAATCGGTGTCTATTGCAATACAGGCCGAGAGGACCAACAAACAGAACAAGACGCCCAAAAGGGCGCCCAACAAGCGTACTTTAACTAAAATCTTATGGCCGACTAGCATTGTTACAATGAGGAAAATAATATTCGAAACGCGTAACGCTATTGTTAGATCGGCTGAGAATTCGGCTTGCAGAGCATTACGGTCTTCTGGTGATGTGGAATTCGATGAAACATTTCGGAATTTGTACATCCAATACTGGAATTTATTTCGTTTAAAATTGATAAAAATTTGGAGGAAATCGAACTTACTTCGTTTGCTGTAAGGAAGAACGTCCACGGCATCATTCGGACTAAGCCAACGAAAAAGAATAAAATATAAACGAGCCAGTAGGCATCTCGGGGGCCGTTTGGTACTAATTTTTCTACACAAAATTTACCTATGATTGGTTGTCCAAAGCGGTTTAAATTTTAACGAGACATTACAAAAAAATTCTTACCAATATCGGGAATTGTCATTTCTTCAACCGTTCACAAAATATAATTGTGTATCAAAGCGAGATCAATGTTTATAAAAGGCTACACTTCTCGGCGTATCTTAAGTAGATTGTTTCATAATTAGATTTTTATCAGATTTTTTGTTCTTTACACACGTTTCGTCAATAAATTTCTACATGTATGAATGAGATTGTTTGATGTTTAAAATAAATCATACTATTTCATTGTTCTCTCAACAAATTATTGTTGCTCAATGATCAATAAACAAATTATTTTCAACGATTCGTGGCTAAACTTGATAGTCATTCTATCTACTATTATGCGAAATGTTGGCTAAATTCGAAACTATCAAACTAGACGATTCGTAAGACTGTCTCCGAGATTTCCGTTCCAAAAACTGCGGAATATTTTTTTGAGAAATTTTTAATGATAATTGTTTTCGAACATGAATAAGAGTCCGCTTCCTGTACTACATTTTGAATTCTCCACTTTAACGGCAATAATATTCTGGTACTTTAATATTGAATATAATGAAATTATCCTTGAATGACGTTCGTTAAAATTAATCTGATAATTTTTTTAACAAAACGCACCAAGTATCAGCACAAAGTTTTGTTATTCCAACAATTTGTTTATTAACACTCTAACAAGTAGACTGATATGAAAATTTATAAGTACCTAAATCAAAAAAATCAATTGATATAGGTAAACATTAATTATTAAATTAAATCATCAAATAATTAGCGATTATTAACTTAAAATTGCTAATTAAACAACAAGTTGTATACAATCATCGATTTCCTTCCTCTAGCTTTATAATTTTTTAATAAGCAAACATAAGACTGTATTTCATCAGTAATATCGATTTCCTTAAATTTGAGTAGCCTCTTACTGGTCTTGGATTATCACAGGTAGCCTCCAATCGTGCAGAAATTCAGCTAGAGGACCCTCAAATCAACCAACCAGACGACTGAATCCGTACATAAATTCACGAACTAGATAAAACGTATATAGAACAATTAATGAACTGTAAGGTAATTAATAAAGTGAACGTAATTAACACTAGAACGGCCAGAACCGTTAATTTGACGGCAATATCGCGACAAATTTTCTACAGTTTTTATCAATTCGATATTTGGTGACTTTCCCAATTTGTCGTGCTATAAGTTCCACTGCAAAATTTAGTACATTTGATATTTGTTGTCCGAAATCCACTGAGTTTTATTAACAAAGAACGCCGAAGTTAATTTGTCCCCGAGTTATCACATAATGTGTACTAATGAGCAAGCAAACGATAACTTTATCATGATTTGTTTTGCGATTTCTTACAGTTATTATCGACCATTATTGATTGATTTTACATTATTTTCGTAACTTCCCTGAGTACTTACCGGAATCTTTCTGAGTTATCTCAGGTGATGAAAATTCTAGCAGGAAAGTTAACTTTAAGAGGGCTTACCAATTATAAGAAATACCTGATTGCTATAAGCGATTCTATAAAACGAGAAAATAACAATTTTTTTATCGTTAGAAAATCCTGAAAGATAGGTTTTTATCACAAAGATTGATTAAATCACAAAAATCGTAAACAATCTATTTATAGTTTCCCTTTTTATTTATCTATATTTAGATTTTGCTATTAAATTACTCAGATAGTCAAAGATAGTAGCTTTATGAGAATAACGGCGATTTTTTCCTCTAAATAAATGATAACAAAAATTTTCGAGCAAATAAATCTAATCATGTAATCAAATTTAAATTTGGCGCTAAGTTTATAATTATTTTATGAGAGGTCGCTACTATCCCCAAACTTGTCAATTTGATTCTGATTGCCAATTCTCCAATATTTTCCGCAAATTGACGAATTTTTATTCCACTAAAATTAAAATTAACACTACTGAAATTACAATTTGAACAAATTTAATAACTTTTATTAATGAGAGAAATCATTCAATTTTCCGGAATACCCCTTTAACAATTGTGGTTCAATATAAAATTTCCCTTTACGAATTTTCTCGACTAGATTTGGCAACGAGCTGTCAGTTCCACTGACAGGAGCACGTGTGTTTTGTTAGGTTATCCTTTTAATTGTGAAAATCGCTAAAAATGGGAAAATTCCGCACGAAAATCAAAGGCCAAAGTAAAGGTAAACGTTGGCCGAAGGGCCAAAGTTCGAACTCGAATCCAACAACACGGAAATTCCGTGATCAAGCCCGATCGTGTTTCTTCCAACCAAATTTAGGTTAGAATCATTCTATTCTGTTGACCGAAATATTATCGATAATATTGTAGATAACAATAAGAGTAATTTAACATCGGAGGCTCTGCTCAAACATGACGCTATCCAACAGTATTCGACAGCACCGATGGAATTTGACCAGCCCCAACACGAAGAAGAGACTTTTACCACTATTAGTGGAAGTACCGGCGATGGTACTTTAACAACATCGAAAACGTTCGCTTCAGAATGGTCGGATTGTACCAATATCTCGTTTAAACGTTTCCTGAATGTATTCCAACCGAAATCTGTTCTACATAAAGAGATGTTGGCGATTTTGGCCGCAATTACCGAAGTTATTAAAGAGAATAACGGTACGGAAAGCTCGACTGAATATTATTGCGCATTATTGACGACTTTAGAACAAATCTACAATGCCAATAAAGACGATGATGGTAATAATGAAGAACAATTGACTGCAGTTTTATCGTTGATAAATATGGGGATAAGAACGGTACCAGATAACGTGTTGAAATTGAATTTTAATGATATAGCAACGAAAATGTTGCACATATTAAAAGATTATATTAATAGTAATAACAATATTGTAGTTAAATCGATATTGAATATTCTAGCGGTATTGTTAACGAAACAAGAATTGGCTGTATGGAATCACGATTTAACTAAACAAATATTCGAAATTATATTAAATCCATTTGCTATCCACACGAAACCGAAATGGCGGAAATCAGCTCAAGAATCCATCGCATTAATTGTTCAATCCGATTATTTTAAAAACGGTAATGTTGGTAATATTGCAGCCGATTATGTTGCCGAATTCTGTGAATTTACTTTAAATAAATGTATGGGTTGTAATAATACGAATACGGTTGTATTATCAACAATTCAAACAACTGGACAGACGACAATTCTACACGTTTTGGGCTTAATGAAGGAGACAATTTGTTATTTTTCTAAAAATTCCATGAAGAAATCCTGTGAGATTCTATTGCGTTTAATGACGTTAAATTATCCGATTGTAACATCGTGTAGTTTACAAGTTTTATACAGTTTATTTTCAACACAAAAGGCTGTAGTTCCGGCTAAATTAAACGCCCAATTAATTACAGCATTATACGAATATCAACCGAGTATTGGTGATGTACAACCGATGTTGGCTTGGATGCTTGTAATGCAACAAGCTCACGTCCATCTCACCGAGTAAGTTTCGTTAATTTCAATTATTCTTGAATTAATTGGAGTTTTTTTAAGTGTCGACGTCGGTACAGCCTGTCAGTTATTACCGAAAATCTTCACAACAATCACACAATTATGGCTAACCGATAAGAATCAAGTTCAGACTAACGTTACACATACTTTGGAGATTCTATTGAAAGATTCGTTACAAACGGTTTGTTTAAATCAAAACTATTTGAAACAATATCGAATTAAAGTGGAGAAATGTTTTAATACGATTATACAAGGTTTAAATTACCAATACTATCAAGTTTGGCATCAAGTCTTATATTTGATTGGAATAATGTTTGAGATTAGTGGTGAATTTTGTATGGAATATTTCGTCGATTGTTTGAAACAATTAGCCGAATTGCGAGATTCTTATAAATTCTCGTATAATAACGAATTAGAGCATACAATTGGTGTAGCGATACGTACATTCGGTCCGGAATTTGTTTTAAATTACATTAGCCTAACGAAAACCAACGATAATGATGTTGTTATCAATTTGGATCGTTCCTGGTTGTTACCGATATTAAAAGAAAATATAAAACGTTCAACTCTAGAGTATTTCTACAAAAATATTCTACCATTAGCTATAAATTGCCAGAAGAAATCGCAAAAATTAGCCGAATTAAACGACGGCATCGGTTCGCATAGTTACGAATTATTCTCGATACAATTATGGAGTTTATTGTCGAGTTTCTGTAATCAACCGATTGATATTAGGGAGAATTTCAAGAATCTCGCCAAATTTCTGGGTATAACGTTGCAAGATAAAAAAGAATTACGTCTATGTATTATGGCGTCATTGCGGAAATTGATACGAATCAGTCAAGAATTGAATCAACAAGACGATATTGATGAATTATCGAAATACGATAAGAACTATCTACCGATATTGTTTAATTTGTATACAATGAAACCGATTGGTAGCGATGAAGAAGGCCAACGTTTGGCTTGTTTAGATACGATTAAAATCTATTTAACGATAGCTAAAGATGAGTTACGACAACAGTTGTTTGTCAATGCGTTACAACGGTTGAATATTACAACACAAGATCCGGAAGATTATTTTATAAAAGAGGGTATTTTGGATTTGATTCGGGTTTTGATTAAATACCAAAATGTTGAGAATTTAACTCAATTGTATGAACAACAAATATTACCGAATATCAAACAATCGACAGATAAAGGCAAGAAAACTAGTAATAATCACAACAAAAAAGAACAGAAGAAAGCCTACCGTTTATTGGAGGAAATCTGTAGGAATTACCAAGAATCGGATAATTGCCAATTATTTATTAAAAAGAACCACAAACAAATCGAGAAATTGTTGAATAATTCGCTCAATAATTGCATAATATCGAGTAAAGGGGCCCGTTTGAAGTGTTATAATTATTTAATACAATCACAACAGGAGAATTTGAATAAAAATAGCAAATTAATTAAGAATATAATACCGGAAATTATATTGTCGTGTAAAGATATCAACGAGAAAACTCGAAAAATTTCGTTCGAATTGTTGAATTTAATTGGCGAATTGCTATTGAAACAGAACCAAATTGATGATTTCGTCAAAATGATTGTTGTGGGCCTCATTGGAAATACCCAAATGATTACTTGTACGATATTGGGACTAGCTGCGATTTTGCACAATTTTTCAGGTGAGTTTGAAGAGTTCGATGAGTCGATCGAGCGACTGAAAAATGCCGAAATTCGATAACTAATTTATTTTTCAATGATTTTGGAAAATTTTGATTATCTTTTGAGTCACAGGAAAATGTGGCAGTTTTTTTATTGCATTTTCTTATAATTTTCTATATTTCCCTCTAAAACTTGGACAATATTCTCTATTTAACAATGCAATTGCAGATTTTGATAGAAAATTAAAAGCGCATTTCAAATCGGCAAGAAATTTTCCAATAAACTTGCTAGTTTTTCAGAAAATTGATAAAAAAGTCGGAAATATTTATTCGTCAAAGATAGTCGAATTGTGGAAATCAAAGAGTAACTTTTTTATCAATTTTTCGGAGAACTAACAGTTTTATTGCAAAAGTTCTTGCTGGTTTGAATAGCGCTTTCAATTTTCTACCAATTTTCTACGTTGGAATCATTAAAATCCATTAAAAAACCAATTAGATATCGAATATAAATATTGGCATTTTTGGCCGCCGAATTGATAGACACCTTCAACGTAGGTCGGTGATTGATCAATAAAATTGGCAATCGATCAAGTTACGCTGCACGTTTCCAATTATTCTATTATATTTTGTTCGTTGTAGGCAGTTTAGGTCACGAGAATATCGGTTCGTTACTAGAGGCAATAACCGAATTGATAAAATCACCAACTCGTGAAATTGTAGCGGCGTCTTTGAGTTTTTTGAACGTTTATTCAAAGGTCCTACCATCACCACTAGTCGGTTCGACATTACCGACAATAATCAAATCAATTTGTAACGTTTGCGAAGATAGCAAACGACATTTCCGTATAAAAATTCGCAATATCCTAGACCGTCTATTGCGGAAATTCGGCTATGAATCGGTTATACAACACGTTCCGGTTAATGATAGCGTTATGTATAAACGTTTACGTAATTTGCGTAAACTGAATGTGCGCAAGAAGAAATTGAAGGAGATGACGAATAATAAAGAAGACGATCGTAATGATGGTAGTGGTGATGTTGATGATGATGTTGAAGATGAATTTTTGGTGAAATCGAAACCGAAGAATGTCGATGAAATTCTAGCCGATTTAGATACTGATGATGATTTATTAGATGATGATAGTGATAATAATGATGGTGTACATCATAAAAATAGGAAATCGAAGACTTGGATTGAAGAAAATGAGGATACAATTGTTGATTTTACAGATCCGACAACTGTCAGTCGGATTACAGCAACAAAACCGACACTCTCTAATCTAAAAACGACAAATAACAGTAATAGTAACAATAAAAAGAATAAAGATGGTGTTTTTAAAACGGCAAATGATGGTAGATTAATAATCAAAGATTTATCCGATGATAGCGATACGGAAATTAAAAAAGAATTCAATTTAAATTCTTCAGATTCGGATACTGATGATGATAAAAACAGTATCGCTGAAACTCTACTTTTAAGCAATCGGAAACGTAAAAGAACTGCCGCTAGTGTTAAAAGTGGTACGAGTAGTTTTAGCCAAACTCTACCATCTAAATATAAACCAGGCGGTGTCGGTATTCACAGGTAATTAAACTAATTTTTATAATTATCAAAATTATGACAAATTTTATTTATTTCTAGGCCAACGAAAGCGGTATCTGTCAAGAGTGGACATTCATCAACGACAGTTCGTTCAGTCGGTTCCGAATATAAATCAAAGAAGGCTAAAGGTGATGTTAAACGGAAAGGTACAAAACTAGATCCGTATACTTATTTGCCGTTGAATCGTTCGTTGATTAATAAACGAAAGAAAATGAAAGCTGCTGGTCAATTTAAACATATTGTTAAAGCCGCTAAAGCTGGAGCTTTGAAGGGTGTCAAAGCCAAGAAGAAATTAGCGAAACGTAAAGTTTGAAGATTTGTTTAATTTATTTTAATTATTAATAGATTGTTGTAATAATAAAGATGTAATTTTCCTGATATTTTATAAACTTGAATAGACGCCTAGATGTATGCAACCAGTTATACTCAACCACAATTTTCAGCAATTTAAATGTCAAAAATCCGATAAAGATAGCAGATATGAATTCGTGTGTTGTAGAAAGAGATGGAAATATAACAAAATTTGAAGGTAATTTCATTACAGATTTGCGGCGTTGTCGAACTTATTTGCTAAAAATCAGTAGATTTATGTTTATTTTAGGAATTATTGATTTTTCAATGTTTTTAAGGGTTGTTTTAATTATTTTGACTGGATTATAGTCTTATTCAATTATTTTTAGAGTTTTGTTGTTTCAATTTGTGGCGGATAATCAATTTGTTTGAGAAATTATTAAAATTGGGGTTTGTTATGGAAATGGTTCATTTATCGGTTAAATTTTTGGCTGAATCTAACCGGAATTTTAGACTAAATAATACTAATAGTTAAACGAGCATCAAAAGATTCACAGGACATACTGTCGTATTCTCTAACTTTTCAGCGATTCGTTACCATGACAACTTGAACAATTTTGTTCTTGTCTCGTTTCAATTATACATATGGTGGAGTTATAAAAAGTGAGATAGAAACGAAGAGAGTTGATCTCTAGCGTTGTCATGGTAGTGAATTGCCAAAAATTTGTAGAATACGGTTGGCGATTTCGTTGTAAAACAAAAAAAATCAGGAAACGGGGAAAATTGCGTTACAAGTTAAATTAACAATCTTCATTTTATTGTTATCAAAATTTTGAATTCTAGAGAAATTTGGAGCCAATTTCTCAATTATCTCAAGAATCGAGCGTTATATTCATAAATATCACTACTTTTCAAGCACAACAAGTTTCTCTTCCTAGAAAAGAGTGTTAAAATCCAAGAAAAACGGTTGTAATCCATCAAAATTCAGCATAATTCAGTTAAGAAAAATACGGAAGAAAGACTTAGAGAAAAATTGGTGAATCCGGCAACATTGCAATTTCATAAAATATTGTGACATTGGTATTGAGGATTTGTTAACGACCTTAGACTGTGATTTTACAAAATAACCCCCGAATTCAATGAATAATGAAGATTTATTTATTAATTTATCAATTTTGGAATTCTTGAATTTAATTATTTAAAGAAATAATTAATTAATACACCAAGTAAACTTTGATGGTTAATAACTGATATTTATTTTGACATTGTTAAATGTCTAGCAAATTTGTTGAGGTTAGATTCTAATGTTTGAATACTTCAAATCAAGAATTTACTTCATTTTCGTTGTTTATCTATTAATTTCTTACGTTATCAATTAAATTAATAAATAATTTCGATACTAATAATCATCCTCTAGTATAAATCTTGAAATTATTGAAAATATTCAAGAAATTCGAAATTTTTGAAATTCGCTAGACTTAGAAATTACGTTGGTTGCAATTTTGCAACTTTTCTGTCAGGAAATCCAGCTTGATAACTCACGCTTTCGTTCTTTCATAATTTCAATTTTCCAGCATTCGAACAGCACGATATTCCTACAAATTTACGAGACCGTTACAACGAAATCGCCCCTCCAACAGACGGACCTTTCCCTATTTTAAAGTTCCATTCGAATTGGCTCCTCTCACCCATGTTAGTGAACAACATGCAGTTGTTTTGACCTTGATTGTATTCAAAACGTACAGAAACAACAACGACACCAACAACACGATAAAGACCGTGCTGTGTTGTATTTTTAAAAGAAACCACATCGAGAGAAGAAGCGAAGAAGACGGAGAAGAAACGAATACAGCGTCTTAAATGGTCGTTGTTGGTATTCTATCCGGCCATCCGGTGCGTCAAAGAAACCGAATAAATGTAGTAAAAGGCGTATTTAGATGGGTATTTAGAAGAAGTCTTAGAAAACGCTAAACGAAACACCGAACAGAAGCTTATATTCGAACAATACAAAACAACAGTGACGACTATGAATCCAGAATAAATTGTCGTGTAAACAATATTTGTGTGAAATAAACAATAAGTAGCGATAATAATAACAATCAACAACAATAGGAAATAAACGACGCAATGTAGTGCATCTGTTTAAGTGAATCGAATTTTCTCCAATAAAAGTCGAGTACAAAATTCAAGTTCCTAAACAATTTCAGGTGAGTATTTTGATAATTTCACTTTCTTATCATTGTTTATTAGTTAAACAATCAAAAAAAAATACCTCAAGGGGCATCATCTTGGAAACCTGTTCTTTGGTCGGAACAAACCGACGAAAATTGCGGCTTTGTAGGCAACTCAAATTACGTAACAATAAAATTTCGACTATCCAACCATCTAGTTTGCATAACATTTTATTGATTTAAATATAATTATAATGAATTATTGCCTACATGAGAATTAAATAGAGCAGAATTAATATTTGACATTTATGATAGATTACTTTCATTTATTTAATTTATTATTATTATTGATTATTTTATTCCATAAAAAACTTGATCAAATATTAAATAGATTTATGCCGGAATTAATCACCTTTGTATGTCTCAATTAACACGATAACCGTACTAAAATTACGCAAAATAACTAATTAGTAAAACGATGAGGATACAGAGACGGTTCAAGTGTAAATCCGGTTTTTACAGTATCCACGGGACTTCTAAATGATCGTTGTAGTAATAGTAATTCGTCATTAAGGCCTATTTGGATAATTTTTCTATTCTGCGTCTATAATAGCGTCGTTAAGGCAATAAAAACAGTACTTTAATACCGGTTAACGTACACTTTTAGTGTAGTTTAATAGTAGTGGAGTTTATGTCTCTTAAGTTGGTAGCTAGCCGTCTGTTAATCAGATTCAAATGACAAAGAAATTAAAATTACCGATTTTTTTTTTTAATAGAAAAATAATTTAAATATAAATTGAATTTCGACGAAATTCCTTAAATTTCAAGAATTTATTTTTCTCAAAAAAGACTATAGGGTGTAAAATAGAGAAAATTGTAAGTAACTCGCTCTAAAAGTCGTTTATTACACGAGTTTCGTTTATAGCCCGCTTAATGGCCCGTTTTAACAACCAAACTCGTGTAATAAACTATAACTTTTGGTACTGGTAGATTCGTAAATATTGTTGTTCTAAAAGTTCAGAAGGAGTGGATTTGATGTGGTTGAATTTTGAAAATATTGCCCATTTTTCGATTCTAAATTACCAATTTTTAGCGAATTTTCACATCAAATCGTACAATTTCTTGGACAACCAACAACTATCGATTTTGTAATAAATTTTATTTTTAGATACACCAGTTCTAGATATTTTTATCTTATTGTTAAATAAAATCGATATAATTTTTCTGTACAGGGTGTCGAGAGGAGTGATAATTTCCCGCTTATTTGAATGTAATGAAATAATTTTTACAATGGGACATCTAACCTGTCTATAGCAGGCGAAAGCGCCTTTTGGGTTCTATAAAAAAGGGTTAAATTGGCGTCAATTTGGAAATTCTTCAAAATACTGAAACACATAAATGTGAATGACTTTAATTTAGAATTGTAAGGTTAGAAATCTGGGAAGTTACCAACCCATTTTTGGCGCGCAATTTAAAATATCCAAGACCGAAAAATTCTTTAAATTTTAGTATAAACAACTACTCCCCATCATTGTTCAGACATCCTGTATAAATGTCCAACGTTCTGAGATGAACCCAAAGAATCCCTAAAGATTAAAACCGTATTTATTGACAAAGAAACCATAGTAAAACCCAACAGACTATAAGGAAAATGAGGTTTTTAAATATTCAGAAATCGGAAAATTCAAGGAATCTATAAAAAACAGCAAACATAATGCTGGAGAAATTTTCTGACAAGTCGGCACCCCCGACTTCCAGCAAAGACACCAACCCTCACCTTCTCCTTTTGGACACGTGAAGCCACGGGGATTTAATGAGATATTCGATACATACGCGATTGAAATAGCATCACGTGTCGCCCCACGTGTGTTACGTCTTCTTATCATTCTAATACTCACAATATTGTTCTTATTGTTTTATTTTCATTATCCGGAATTGTTTTAAGAGTCAATTTGTTCTCAGTTTAAATTCAATCTTTCTCTTTGATCGGCCAATAAAAAATTAATTACGGAATGTAAAGTTCTCGTGACTCGGCAAATACAACAATTAAGATAAGAATACTTCAAGTTGGTTCGTTGTTTTGGCCTTTTGAACGGATGTAGTTGCTTTAAAAAAAAATCTCCCTTGATAATACCGAGAAATACTCTTTCTAATTAATGTTTCAAATAGAAGGGGAATTATTTATAACATACATTTAGTATTTTTTTATTGCGGCATAAATCTAATTTCATATCTTGTATCCAGATGGAGAAACACATCAACGCTCAGTTTGAGGCGTCGATTTCATATATTCAACACCCCCAATATAGACTATTCGATAATAAGGGTAGTTATGCACGATTATTGGAGTAGCAATAGGAGATCCGCAACAATTGATTCGTCGTTCGGAAAAGCACTACAAACTTCATCGCTTTGATCTAGTCGGCTCTTATCGCCGCCCTTTATCACGGCACAGTTCGCTTTTCACCCCTACTATAGTAGTTTTTTGCTGACTGTTCAAATCGTTATAGTATTGTCCTCCCGTTTCGATCTATTGTGCGTGTGGCATGTATTGTCTTTGATACAACCCTTAAGAGATCAGCATGCAAGGTGGAAAAAACGGAGAACCGGAAATTTCAATTAAAGGGGATGTTGAATAAAAATTTGAGTGTTTTTGTTAATTGCAACTTGAAAATTTCTTGTTAAATTCTAATTAATTTGATTTCTTGATATTTACAGCAACACAATGGACGGATGGTTGCTTTTATCGATAACATTGTTGACAACTTTGATTGAAACAACAATAAATTCAGATTTGATGAAATATTGTCGGAAACGTACGAGCAAATTAAATGGCGAAGAATTGATTTGTACGGACGCCAATCAAGATTTATTCAACACATTCAATTTAATTTTAGACAAAACCCATTGGTTGACTTGCGAAAATTGCACCTTAAATGAAATTAACGAGGGTACGTTTATTAATCTATCGAAAAACAACATCAACTACCTGTATTTGATCGATAATAATGTAACGAAAATACGATCGTTGGCGTTTCTAAAGTTTCCAAATTTGAAGGTGTTGAATCTGCGAAGGAATCCGATCGGCGATATCCAACCGGGCGGCTTCTCCAATTTGAGGCGACTCCAACAGCTCGATCTGAGCTGGAATCATTTGACGATTCTGTTGAACAATCTGTTTCTCGAATTAGAGAATTTGGATGTGTTGAATCTGAATTTTAATAGAATCTTCTACGTACAACCGAACGCTTTTGACGGCTTAATCAACTTGAAATATCTGTATTTAAATTATAATCATTTAGAAAAATTGGACAATTACATTTTTAAACCGCTCACAAATCTATTGATTTTGTACCTTGAGAACAATAATATTGTGCAAATAAACTCGTTCGCTTTCCACAATTTAAACAATCTAAATCTGCTTTATTTAAACAACAATAATCTAACTTATCTACTACCGTACAATTTCAAACCATTAATCAATCTAATCGATCTACAATTGCGCAATAATAGTTTAACTGAAGTACAAACGAGCAGTTTTAACGGTATGCGCAACTTGAAATTCTTATATTTAGGTAACAATAAACTGAAAAGAATCCAACCCTATGGTTTGATCGGCTTGGATAATTTAGAAATTTTAGAACTAATCCACAACGAATTCGCCGAATTTAATTTTGATTCAATCCAAAATCTGAATAATTTGAATATATTATGGCTGGAAACAAATCGGGTTACAAATCTATTGATTGATTATAAATTCGAACCGTTATTGAAACTGAAAATAATCAGTCTGAACTCGAATAATTTTACATCGTTTAATTATAAATTATTGTACAATAAAGTGCCGAATATTCGCGATATTTACATCGTCAATAATACGTGGAAATGCGAATTTTTGATCAACATGTTCAATTTTATGCACCACAATCGCGTGAATTTGTGCGTTAATTCCATGTGCAACCAGAACCACACCAAGAACTATATTGAGGACGTTTGTCTATTGCAGAGGATCAATCAGAAGAAAGATCGTGATAAGAATAATGATAACAATCAGGATTTTGTTACGGAAAATTCCAGTTTTATCAAATCTAATTTTATTGTTTTCCTAGGTTTATTATTTGTTAATTCGGTTGTGTAAATATTTATTTTTTGGTCTGTTAAAGTATTCTACCTCAAAAAATGATTGTAAATATTTGTATCACTTTTGTATTCTTCATTATTAAAATAACAGCCTTTTATTGTGTGTTTTTGGAAATGAAAATCGTTTCTTATTTTTTAAAATAACTCATCACCATCCATTTCCAACCCTCCTTTTATTCTAACATCGTAATAAAAGCAGGCGTTTCACGTTACATTTCCGGTTTATTATCGATGTTATTGAGATGTTATATTGAAGTCTACAAATATCGCTTTTTATGTAACACATCCAATTTGCATTATGAATATTATAAGATAAAATTACTTAAATTACAATCAACTCGTGTTATTGAATTCTCCAATCGTTTCTAGGAAACTAATACAACTCTAATGAGAATTCACATTTCTCTTGTTATCAATTTAAAGTTGGATATTATGGAAACTGACTCAAATCGAGATATTTTTGTTTTGAAATATGCCAGTTGAACTTTGTGCCACAAGGCAAATATTGGAGCGCGTGTTTTATTTTTATATTTTCCATATTTTCCCCTATAACTTAGCGAATATTCTTATTTTTCCAATGATTTTTTCACAATACATAACCAATTGAAAGAGCTTCTCACATCTCAAATTAAACCTCCAATAAGTTTGTAAGTTTTTCGGAAAATTAACAACTTGGTGTCTTAAAAATGTCAATTTTTAATCATCGATAGTTCCCTTGTTTGATGAGATATTGTAATGAATATAGCACCATTAGAAAGATAATTTTAAGGCGTATCTATGGGCGATTTTGTTTTGAAAAATGCTGATCGAATTCTGAGTTACAGAAGACAATCGTCCTGCATGTTTTGTTAAATTTTTTTCATATTTTCCCCTACAATCTAGCCAATATTCTTATTTTCAACGATTTTTTCACGGTACACAGCAAACTGAACGATCTTTTCAGATCTTCAAGAAATCCTCCAATTATTTTGTTTGCTTACCAGAAAATTGGCAGAAACCTGAAGGCCTATATTTTTTTTTCGATTCGACAGCTAAAATGTCTAACTTTAATCGTCGATACGTCCCTTATTTGATGAACTATTGTAATGATAACGGTAGTATTAGAAAGAGCATTTCAAGGAGTATCTAACAACATGTCTTGTTTTAAAGAATTCTAATTCAATAATAATCTTGCAGGACATGTTTCGCCAAAAAAATTGTTTCCGCTTCCGTTGAAATCGATTAAAAAAAGATCTGTTATGTTACACAACATCTCTTGTGCTATTGGAATTTAGAGAGAAACATTAGTCTCAACGACGGCAAAATGAAATTAAATTTCTATACCCGACCCTTTAAATCTGGCCAACAAAACTGAGGATAATGGACGTTAAAAGGTTGTAAAACAACCAAATAAATGCCAGTAAAAGCCGATTTATTGATAGTAAATCCTATAAATCTACCTTCGATAAACTATTTCCAGGAAAATCTAGTAATTTGTCTATTATTGTCAATTAGAACGATATATTGTGTATATTTTAGATCTTATTACACGAGGAACTTGGAAAGTGTCAAAAGCAATGAGTATCACTGTATGGGGCATTTTAGAAGGTTTAATTGATAATTGTAACGGTTAAAATGAGGAAAGATCAAAAGTTTTGTGAGAATTGCTTTGAGGTGGTTCATCGTATGCATTTTTGATGTGAACACGCCGTTTTCGACGATAAATGGAAGCATTAGTGTCGATGAACTGTATCGAATCGATAAGTTGTATCGTTCGATAAAAAATACAACAATCATTTGATATGTAACGATATAAACTTCCTTGGGGGTTTAAAAGTCCCCTGCATATCCTCCATTCTATATCAATTTATTCAGTTCAGAAATAGTGTAATGGGAGATGGAATTTATGGAAAATTATGCATTAAATTCTATCTAACAATCAATAATCTCCACTTCAGGCACAGAAGAATTTCATATAAACAACACTGTACTTTGATGCTAATTTATTTAAGTAATTTATTAAAAATATATAATTGTCGTCATCTGTTTTGGTCAATTTTTTATCAACTTGTGTTTGGGAATTTCGAAAAATTCAAGTACCTTCAATTCTGTCAACTGGTGACGGTGTCCGATCGATAAAATCAATATTTTGTAGTTTATTTTCCAAATCAGTCGTCATATTACCGTCATGATTTGATTTTGGTAGTGTTAATTGACTCATCTTCACATCATTATCAGCGCTATTATCATTACGATGATTTTTGATCGTTTGACAACTACGACAACGCTGAATAGTTCCATCAATATTGGTCGGTTGTGATGAATTCATCGCCAATTCTAATTCCTTCTCCCATGCAGCTTCCTTGCGTTCACGCTCCTTACGTTCTAATTCTTGATAACGATTATAGACTTTAAAATCGGGTATGATGCACGTTTGGAGCTCTATCGGTGTATCCGTGTCCTATCAAAAATAACGCATTATAGATTATTGCACAGTTCTCTATAAATTGAAGAGAATTCGGATAAATTTTATACCAAATCGATACTTAGGGATCCTTGAATTTCGCGTATTGACCGCTGTTTAGCTAGCCGTTTCTTTTTCTTGTGTAGCGGTTTTGTTTCGATTATCATCTCTTCTAGTTCGAAAGTCGGGTCGCAATTCAAGTGATCTTTCTATAAAAACTGACTATAAAAACTGTAATAAATTTAGCGATTTGGTTACAGGTGGTGAAAAGTGTGGCTTATAGTGCCGTTGAAACACCAAATCCATATCGATTTTCTTGATGCACTTGACTTGTTTCAACTCCTTAACGTTCGATATTCTCAAGCCTGGACTGATGCACAACAGCTAGAAAAATAAACAATTATTCAATTAACTTTGGTTGATGATAAATGATTACTTTCGAAATTAAATCGATGATTGAGTCACTCCAATTCGGCGGATAATCGAATCCGATTTGGAACAACAATCGCACCTCTTGTATGCCCGTATTCGAGTGGATATCGAACGGGCGCATGCCGCACAACATCTCATAGGCGACAATTCCTGTTGGAATCGCATTGAAAATTTGTAAATCATTGAAAACTTTGAGAACTAACCCAACGACCACCAATCAACCGGATACGAATAGCCGACGCATAAATCAACGGCACAATCGAAAATCTCCGGTGCTATGTACGGCTTTGTGCCGGACATTGATGTGGCCAATTGTGTATCCTCAAGTACTGTCGCTATGTTGAAATCAGTCAAATGGAAATGTCCTGAAATTTGGGAATTATCACGACTTGTTGCATTGTTGATTCGATATATTACCGTGTTCATCGAGTAGAATATTATCGGGTTTTATATCCCTGCAACAATTAAAATTGGTGGAACTTTCGAACAATACTAAAGTTAGGGGGGTGTTTATGGCGTGAGTTATGGAATTCCACGAATTGTTCCCATATTTTTTCCACCTCATAGAATAAGTTCTTATGGCAGTTGCCCTTAGTTGGCGAGCAATATAGGAAGGTCTCTAGAGATCGTTTTAACAAAATTTGGGTCCCGTAGCTCGTCGTGAAGTTGGTCAAAAGCGCTCGTTTCTAATAATGTTGCGATTTTTAAAAATGAGGTGCGCAATGATTGAGAATGACTCAAGGCTGCTCTCAACATTTTTTTTTCATTTTTTTCCCTGGCATCCCAGAACAAATAGAAAATACTCCTACCTATTCTAGAATGAAATGGAGGGAAACGAAACAATGTTGGAAATATCCGGAAGGCATTCGTTTTGAAAATCGTTACTTTACTTGGTCAGAAACAAACGATTTTGACCAACTTTGAGACGAACTACAGATGAATTTTGCAAAAATGATCTCCAGAGACCCTCCTTTAAAACTTCAAAATATTTGATAAATTGCTCGCCTAATAAGGGCAGTTACCATAAGAACTTAGAGCCTGAGGTGAAACACGTTCAGAATAAGCGAAAGACGAAATAATTAAAAAAGACGTTTTATTAATAGGAATGTCTCCATTTTTCCGCTTTCATGAATTATTCATTAATCGGCATTAAAATATTGTTATTAAAATAATGAAACAAACCATAAAACTTGAGCGGTTGGAAATATGTGTAATTTTGGTGGAGGCGCCGGGCAAACAACCACAAAAAACCATTCTACATATAATATTGTGGATTTAATTTGTTTTTTGAACAAAATAAATCGACTAACCTGTGTATAATGTGTTTATTTTGTAAATAATCCAATGCTAATGCCAGTTCGCACACCATCAATTTGACATCGTCTTCAACGAAACGCACCTCTTGTTGGATGTGATAACGTAAATCACCGCCTAGTAACAGATCCGTCACCATGAACAAATCCTCCTCGTCTGCAATGCAATATCCGCTGTTAAATACGCTTATAAACACATTAAAATAACAAAAATTCCGCTGTTTGATGCCTGATTAATTGGGGCGAAATTAGCGTTTCCGCTTCTCGACTCCAATATAATTCAAGCTGGATAGGCGGAAAATCGCTCGAATAAACTCGATGTATACTAACCTTGAAACGAGAACCAAATATTTACAAGAAACGGGTGTTCTAATCGCGTCAAGATCTCCACTTCCCTTAATACATTCTTTAATGCATCACGCTCCATACATTGATGTTTATTCATATATTTCATGGCAAACATTTGCTTTGAATCCTTCTTCTGTACAATGCAAACCTGTTAAATCAAACGACAAAATTGATATTCTGTTCGTATTTTTCGCTATAATCCAACTAGAGACAAATTCTCTCGTTTAGGAAACTTATCACGTCTAGTCTTGCAAAAATATCGAAATAATCAAATTAATAAATTGAGAAATTTGAGTAAAGCAACAAAAAATAAAACCACCTGTTATTGTGCGTAGAGTCGTCTCAACCACCGCCAAAATTAAATTAGATTCCGCCTAGTAAATCTCACAAGAACAAAGCTACACTGATTAAATTGTACAATGGAATTATAATTGCATTATTAATTCTCATTTGTACTTTTTAATGAAAATTAAACCAACAATATATGCGCATGATTTTTCAATACAATTGTTAATTATAATAGCAACCCCTTGGTGTTTGTCGCATATTAAACTACCCTCGTTGGAATAGTCCACATTTCATACAGTCCAGTTATTGCACAATAGATAACAGGAAATTGTTGAATTTTTCATTTGGAAATTTGTACAGTTTTTATCGTAAACTGCTGGCTTATTTTGTTACTTTCGAGAGGGAGTGCTTTGCTACCGGCAAGCATAAAATGGCGAACGAAACATGCCCTTCAATTCTATTTTTGTTTTTGATATCTTCATCGCACATCAACAAATATATGTGCACACTTTATTATCTCGCTATATTTGATTTGATGAACAAATAAAACCAATTAAATTACTTCTTGCTTGTTTGGTTTATTTCTAGCGCTATAATGAAATAACAACAACAACAATAAAAACAAGCGTTAAGTTCAGAAAGTAGTGGGTCGAGATTGTTTTCCATTGGAAAAATCCACAATAATCAACAGAAAAGCACGAAAACTGGTTTAGTTTCGATTTGAATCTATAAAGTGTCGGAATTGAAATATACAACAGTGCTTCAAAGAAACAAAGCCGAGCTTGAAGTGGCCCTGTACCGCAAGTACAATCGTACGATCGTTGAACTTTTCTCTTTTTCCCATTTAAACTCCAACAAATCATAAATGAAAACAATACGAGAATAGACAACTATGAGTTGAGATTTGATGGCGAAATTCTGAATTCTTGCAGATAGGAAAGCCGCCAACGGCGAAAATCTTCGCCAATTTGCCGGTATTCGGGATTCTTCCGTTGTAAATTGAGTAGATTCCGAGCAAGAAAACTGTTGTGGTTGACTTAAAGGAAACTCCAGATGCTGCTTTGAAGTATAAAGCTTCCACTTTGAAGAACCAACAGGGTATTTCGTTGAAAATCGCTTGTATATACTGGTTGGCCTGATTGATTCGATGAGGAAATGCCACGACTTCAAAACAAACAAATAACGAACAAGATGATACTTTAATCGACGGTGTGAGGTATTTTTCAAAATATTTACATGAAAGAGGAAGAAAAAGAAATGGAAAATCAATTTCAAACTCCTTTGATGGATAACTGTATAAATTACAAAGTTGAATTTTGATCGCCCACAATGATGAATTTTGTATTATATTTGAATATATGCTTTTATATTCCACTTTCAAACATTTTGACTGATCAAATATGAGCGAAATATATGGAAATTTTATCATTTAACTGGAAGTTCATAAAGTTAAACATACACATCTGTGGGTGCATTATTAAAAAACCGGTAAACTTTCGATTCACAACAAATGGTTTAAATTTAATTTTAAAACACAGATGAAACTGTTTACTTTGAGCCGGGCACAATATTAGCAAAAAATTGGAAACATTTTGCAATATTGGTGGATGCGGCGGGTTTTGAATTTTATTCGAGCTTCTGGATAAACTTCATTTATTATAGAATGTTAGTGTCACTTCAATCTTCAATCTCACTGAGAATTGTAAACCAACAGCGTATCCCTGCAGGGTTGTATAAATACAACCATATGGACATGGGTCGACGGACGTGATTAAGTAGCACTCTACTAAGTTTGAATGTAAATACTCCGATCCACTAGGCAAAATAAACACAGATACAAAGCCATTTAGAAAGATTACTTTCTTGTAAACTTGGAGAATTCCTCAAGATTCCCACATATCGTTCTATGTATCGAAATTGAGGACAATTCAAAAAGCAGTCCAGTTTACAGATGGATCAGCTCCAACGATTGGTTAAAAGCAAAAAGATTAATCAATTTATGAGAACGTTTTGAAATCAATTGAATCAGTCAAATCGAACAGAAATGCCAATCGTTCATTAGAATTATCCGACAACATATCAGTTTGGCGAAATATTAGCGAAACGTACTCAATTTTATAATCGAAACAACTGAAATTGAAAATCGTTGTATCAGTTGAATGTCAAATTCAATCGTCAAATCAACCCAGATTCATCCCATTTTACAAAACTCAATTAGATAGTTCCTGGATTTATTTGTTCAATGGGTAGATTTCGACCAAATACGGGCGCATATTGAACAACAAAAAGGGAGATTGTAAATACAATCAACAACAACAACGAGAACGGCCTCTTCTTGGATGTGATCGAATTTTTCCCATTTCGAATATAATTGAATACACGAGTTTTATTCGTTTTTGGGGTTGTTTTGATCAAATCCGGATTGACTCATTTTACGTTTTGGCTCCCCCGATCTGTGGAGACATTTGAAACCACTAACAATAACGGTTTTGATTATGACAATTAGACATTTATTTACTGAAGACAAATAGAACTAATTTTGTTATTGTTTACATCGACAATTAGTGTTGAATAAACGCTGTAATTTCACGCTTCGAATCGATAATCTAATCCACGAAATCCCCAACTCTCATCGAATCCCCTTCAAGGAGCTTTGAAACCAAGAGAGAGGGTGACAGTCCAAGTCTATTGGAAATGCTGATAGGTATCGAATTCCGGTCTTTGTGTTTGAATCAATGTTTTGTTAGATTTCAACAAAATAATTTACAAAAGAGTCAAAATTTGTGGAGGTTTTGTTCTTTCATGCTTTAAACATTTTTGATTGATCAAAATAAACGAATTTTGGACGAAATACTGCACATTCTGATCGGAAATTATAATAGGATGGGAATTTAATGTAGAATAACAAGTGCGCATAGTGCACCTTAGAAATTCAATTATTACTCGTCAGTATTGTGAAGAAAATTAAACTTTCTTGTAATTTTCATTATAATTTGCCTCCAACAAGACTCAGCGTGTCGTCTTTTTCCACTCTTATTCTTCAACCCCGTCGCCGATTCCACCACAAAAGGTCCGAATTCAAAGTAGAAGTTGGTCGGAATTGTGCAGATTGTAAAATTCCAAAATATCCAAGTGTGAGCTTGTTAGTATTCTATTCGAATTTGGTGGATGCGCCGGGCGATTTCTAATAAAATAGAAGCGAATATTTTTATTTATGTTCCGGAAATTTTGCGGATTTACGGATCTTATGGTTGTCTGAAATAACGGGCGTTTATATGCAAATATTTGGGGCGATATGAAAGGGTAGGGCAGGTTTCGAATTTGCTTACAATTGTGTTGATTGAATTGACATTGTCCATTTTAGTTTATCGATAAAATCCACCAACAATGTTTATTGTTGCGAGTGAATGAAGTCGATTGAATTGGAAACTTGTCGTGCAAAATTTCCACATTTCTGTGTTGTCAACTCTAGAAAGGACGTCAAGGGAATTCGCTGACAGCACGAAATATTCAGATTTTCAATACTTAAAGATACACAAGCGACATTTTCATTAAATTTCAATAGAGGCATCAAAGAATCCAACGATACTGAATTACAAAAGGCGAATTGTGAAAGCACTAAGCGCCGAATATTTCCATAAATGTTCTCTGATTAGAGAACTTTATCTAATAATTTGATATTGTTTGAAATTTTCGTTGATTTAAATACCAATACATTTATACAACACATTTATATTCTTGTCACGATAAGATGGAGCGTTCGTACAATTTAACAGCCATGTTCATGAAACGACAAAATGTTGGATAAAACGATTTAATACTATTGGAATAGTTTCTGTCGGATTTATTAATTGGATTCTATTTATTTAGCTAAACGAAAACGCAAATTGGAAATAGATTTGACGATCTAATTAGAACAAAATTTTGGAATTACCGTGAAATTCTAAGTAAATATAACTAAATTCGAAAATAATCCACTAATTATCCCGGAGCATTTCAAGTTGTCCTTTGTACAGCACATCTATCAGAATGCCACTTTTTACTGTAACTATTCGTGTACATTAGAAAGCTTTCATCTTCCAGTCTGATCGGATAAAATAAATGTAAAGCTAAACAAAAAATCGAGAAACTAAGGGAAAAAAACTCTCACAATCGACTGTGATTTTAATAAAATTCAAAACACGTTCTAATTGTATTCTCAACAGAATCAAAGCAACATACAAGAAGCCATAAGACTCTTTATTTTTCTCGAGAAAACCAACAATTCATCCCAATTATTAGTGAATAATGTTAGCAAACAGTAAGTCTGCGCCATAAACGGTAAATTGTTGTCGCTAACTAAATGGTAAAAGTCTACAAAAATAGACTTCGAATTGAGTAAGTCTTTCTATTTCGTTCACTTTATTGTATTACTGGTAAAAAAATCCATCTCAATTCTGCCAGTCCAATAAATTCATTTGAAACAAAACTCGATTATTATCGGAAAAACTAATTCTACTAACAATAACAAAATTCGTGAGTCTTTCGAATTCTATTACTATCCTAGAAATTGTCGGATTATCATGTTTAATTTAACATTAAAAATTCACACTTGTTCTCAGTTGTAAATCCCTGCAGTTGTAGCAAAAAAATCCATTTTCCTTGAATTTTAGCCGAATAACTTAACAATCTCCCAGTGGAAATCACCAGACGTGTCTCTGAATAAATTACAGAGACATATGACGTACATGAAAAGAGAAAACAGTTAATTCCCTATCAAATATTACGGTCTGGTAGTTGTAAAATTGATGGAAATATTCGATTGGAATCGTTATAACATTCGATAAAATTGCAATCACCGTGCTGAAAATTAACAGAATAAAATTGGCTAAATTTGAAAGAATATCAAATGGAAAGTTTACCTGATACATATCATCTACAACTTTACTAATTATTTGTTAATTAAATAAAATACACCAAACAAAAACCTACAGTTGTTGTATACTAAATAAATGTTCCATCGAAACAGCGGATTATCTTCTTTATAAGTTTCAATCTTGAAACTTGCATCGAAGAAATTCGCCAAAAAAATGCTAGACATCTCCCGAGACTCGTAATTTAATTAGTTTTGGATTAATTAATTGAGGAAGTTGAGTCGTTAACGTGTTTATCGTTATCTAACGCAGTTGACGACAAACACAGGTCTCTGTTGTTGATTTTAAACACTACAAAACGTCTCGTCGACGTGTATTACACTTTAGAAAATATTCTTACAATCTTCGTTATTAATTTCATAACAATACCAATATTAAAACAATGTTGGTAGCTAAGATAACGGAACAACCACTAATTAAATTCTATAGAATAGTTCGCCTCCGAAATACAGTTCAGTTATCAAACAAATGGAGAATTATGTTGGGCCTGCTTGTACCGACCAGAAACAATGAAATTGAACAACAAACGATAAGCTTTAACGTGAGGCCTACAAATCGCGAAGAATTGCATTTTAACCCGGCGCATCCGCCATCTTTCGCCTACAAATTTTAAAAGCGCCGAGTATTTTAATTAAAATTGTGTCGCCTAATTGCATTACCTAATACTAGAAATTAATTCTAGATGTTCGCTTAATAATGCAATTTACTTTAAACATTATCAACTTCCATCAGCGGGAAATATGATGAAATAGAGTAACTTACAATCATTTGAAAGTTGTTAATAATTTCATAATAACTGCATTACATTTAGATAATATGCGTTGAACTATTTAATGATAAACTAGAAACTAATCAAAGCTAATGGAGTAGTTGATGATGTCAAAGTATGATTTATATCGGCCGATTTGCCTTCCAAACCATCACAATACTGACTCAATTATTTCGATATTGTTGAAAATTCGAGTGTTAACGGCGATAAAGTTTTCTAAACGTTCAACTCTATCATTGAAACGTGCCGGTTTCGGGGAAATTCCATGGAATTTCTATCAAATCGCTCTCATTTAATCAAAATTCCGAAGCGGTACCGAAGCTGAGGTAAGACCCTCGAAATCTGCGACAATATTACAAATACATGTCGCTATTAATTCGCTTTAAAATGAAATAAACATCGTGTAGGATAAACAGACTGTATTTGTATAAAGTGAGCGAAATTTCGTTGATCTCGTGTAATATTTGAAAATAAAGTCTCAAATTACTTTTGATGTGGATTTGCCTCTATTGTCCCACAATTTATAAACTTCCAAACCAATGTCTATGTCAATAAAAACTTTCCTTGTATATTGCACATGAAAATTCAACATACGCCAAAAACAGGCTTTTACCGGAATAATTTTGTTACTTGAGTAAATGTAAATTATTTTTTTAAGCCGTAACAAATGGAAAGCTCCCACATATATAGTTTTAATAATTCAAAAAATCGCAGGATAAAATCAACACAAAACAGGCTTATAATGGAACGACTCCGGGCTCGTTTTCTCGGTTGATTATTATGTTGACGGGAAGTTTAAAGTTGCGAAGTCGATCCAACTTTGCAACTCAACACGATCTGGGAAATTTTCAGCTGACCCCCAGTCGCCTTCACGAGTTGTAGAATGGAAATAAAAGCAATTGGAGATGTGCACTTCTAAAATTTCGCATCGAATTATTCAATTACGCGACAAAATCTATTGTTAGACGCTTTAAAGTTCCTATTGTTCCGTTTAATCGATGAATTATACGGAATTCTACTGTTTATTTATAACAATTATTCAATTATATTCCGTGGAAAACTAAGAGAAATCTCGATTCGTTTCCGTATCTACGTTTTAAATTATTCCAAACATTTATAAAGAAAATAGAGGAAAATTCGAAATATTCCATCTACTCGGCTATTATAACCGCAATTTTCATTATTTTACTTCGTAGTTGTAATAATTCGATTCTCTAGCGCTAATTTTCCATAATTATTCCCTTCCTATTGCGAACCTAGCGACAATTCATCAATAACCGTAATTAAATTGTCAACAAATATAAAATCACATTTCTACAATCTTACAACGATGGTGGGGTTGAAAAAATGACATTTTCTTGATAAACATCTCTAGTTGTTTTCGTATTTTGTGTCAATCTCAAACTCAAGAAATCGTCTTTCAACGTAAAATACCCTGTTCGAGTCTCAGAGAACAAAACGACACAAAAATAACAAATACAACCCAGATCTTCTTGTATTGATTTAAAATATCGCCGAGAAGGACAAAATAGAAGATTTAATAGAATAGAAGCCCTATTCTAACATTTACACCTTCACCCTTTGAACAAACAAACAACGCAATCAACACAATTTCAGTCGCCTATAACTGGCAGTTACAACAGAATCCTTTCATCCAATGCGAAATTATGGCAACTTGTCGAATAAAAATCGTAATTGTACTTTAAAGACTGTCATAAAGTTTCATTAAATTTGATTATGTTACAATAAAGGCCATTAATCAAGCGGAAATTGTATACGAGGTGTTTGGGGTTGTTTACAAGGTAATAAGGGCGAAATTACAAGGTAATAAGGGCGAAGGTAACAAACTCGCAAAAGTGTGATTATTATAATGTGAGATTCTGCTTTTTTGGGTCCTATTACAATTTACTTACTATCAAGGGAGAATATCGGGATAATAGTAGACTAACAATGGAAATTGTCGTTCTAATGTTGGCAAGTTTCAACAAGTTTCGCTCATTTTTCATCTTACGCTCCAAGTTTTCCACGTTATCCCATCACAATGCGAAATAATAGAAAAATCTTACAACTATTAAATAAACTCAACAACAATTTTATAAAATTAGATTAATACGGGAATTGAAATCAATTATAAAAGACGCTGCTGTTCGAGTATGGATATAAACTTTCCAATTCAATCATCGATACGGTCCGGTTATAATTCGATTGGGAGTTGTTGAAAATTGAATTGATTTTTCTCCATTTCTATTTAAATATTTCGGTGGGTTTTTATAATTAAACGAAAATACTTTGTCGGAGTTTACACATGAATTCTCATTAAAAAAAACTCGAAACATTCAATGTTTGCTTCTTTCAAGCTGAATTCTGCTCATGTTTAATAGATGACGGACTTTATTCAAGTATAATTAGCATGACTTTGTTTCCGTGTACAGCTACCTGTTTGGTGGTAGGTTTCCAATTCCTCTCATCCGAAACAAAACACGATCATTACAGTACATAATAGACTGTCACAGGTTTATTATTAGGTTCTACGAGTTGGAATCAATACGAATTTTGAACAAATAAAATTGAAAAACCGCAGTATTTCCACGACCAAATTGACGGGAAATTTGTCCAATGAACCGTCGATTTCCTGAGTCAATCTCAATTATCATCCATCAATTAACTAACAAGTTACGATTTGCTAATTTCGCACAAAAGGCTCAATTTACAAGCGAAAATGTCCTCCCTAAATTCCATAATAAACAGCTAAATAATGAAACAACCTGTGTTTTAATTAACTCGTCCTCATAGATGTTTAACTGGCTCTTCATCAAACAACTAACACGAATTTAATCAGTTCTAATTAAGCAAAACTGGAGTTAAAAAAAACAAATATTTTTAATTAATCATCTACAAAAACCACAATAATAACCGGCTGAAAGCCGAAAACAAATCAAATATGAAAAACTCTTGTGTCTCTATTGAATCGGCGACTCTTCCACAGACTTACCTTCCCGAAACTGCCTTTGCCGATGGCTCGCAAGATTTGGAAATGGTCGAAATTCACTGCAAGGAAGCGAAAAATCCAATCAATTTTAAGTCTAAATTGTTTAATTGTATGGAAAGTGTTTAGTAGAGTTGTAAAAAATGTCACAGTGACACAATTTCCAACTCTCCTCGTAAAGTTCCACTTTGAACGACCCCATAACGGTGGTTTATTTTATCAGCTTGTGGTTATACCCAGCGGAAAACTACAAGAACTATAGTCGCATTCTAAAGGGTGACTTTCACCACTTAGAAACTATAATTAATTAGAAATTTCTATATAAATGAGTTGACAAACAAGCGATTATCGATGAGATAAGAATGTTTGTTTGTGATAATCACAATAATTAATTATCATAGAAACAGTTGTAATAATTCAACGATTTATTACTGTACAATTGTACAAATTGCCCGCTTAAATTTTAATTAATCCCAATAATTTATTAGTTTTAATTAAGTAAATTTAGCACCCCTTCTATCTACTATATTAGCAGCAAAATTGGTACTAATAAACTAATTTTTGATTAACTAGCCCCGATAAAAATTACCAATTAATGGAGTTTCGTGTTTTAATATTATTAAACTCTTAAACAAATGTTTGTCTTTAATTATTCTCCCTTGATTAACGTTAACATTCCCGTGAGATAAAGTTTGCTTCTTTCCGACGATTCGATTTTTCCGATAACAATCCGTTAGGGACCGCTGCGGAGACAATTTTGTAAAAATTTATGGAGAGAATTTCAATAAACTTGGCCGGTTATTCGTCCCCTTCAAAAAAGAATTCATTCGCCTACTCAAAGGCAATTTTAATTAACGTTACTTCAACGTTGACACTGTTATTTACTCAATATTGTACTTGATATTTGAAAAGATTTTTACACTGCATCATTTCTATTCGTTCCCAACAAAGACTTACCCCTTTGTGAATATTTTGTTCGAAAAGCGCTTTTGAATCCAATGCAATTCTAATTTGGACTATTCAATAAATTTCAAACGAGTAAAATTCCAATCTATCATCGATAAAACATAAATCGTACAATTTTTAAAATAAAATAAACGAATGAATATCAGTTAAAATAATGTAAAAGTAATTAGTTTAAGTGTACAAATTAGACCCGTGTCTCCCGGTAATTATCCTTAAAGCGATTAAAAATAGGGATGTGATCTTACCTTCTTCGCCATAAAAATTCTTATCCATCCGTCCTGACTGATTGGCACCCATTCTTGTAACGTTTCAAAATAGAAAGCTTGGTTGAGTGTTTTTCAACGTGATCGACTCTAAAATGAATCCGACGATCATACAGTAGGATAGACGGATCCACTCAATTGCACATGATTTCGTTCATATTTTCGATTGAACATTACAACTGATAAGCGTCATAAAATCAAACGTCCATCTGCAATCCATTAATGTGATTATATTCGATTTCTAGTTGAATCCAATTAATTTACAATCAATCAAATAGTGACAAGTCTATTAGTGTTAAAAGAGCCGAAAATTTCCGGAAATATTTCCAATAATTGCCAATAGTTTAGCATATGGATCGAATTGGGGGCTTAATTTGATTGCCAACCGCCGGAGGGTTTAATATTTGATGTAATGTTGATTTAATTTAGCCTTCAATCTGGTTTCGCCTTGCATTAATTTGAAATACGAACCATTAATGTGCTTCAAATGGAACACTCCTATATGTTCGATTATTAATAATTTTAAGGTGAATTTGAGTGGTTGTGTAAAAATGGTGGAGGCGCCGGTTATGATTCTTTTAAATCCCAACAATTTCTCATGGAAATATCTCAATTATTCCACAAATTTGCCGTACAAGCCTGTGGTTATAATAAATTAGGCTTTGGGCGGCACAAATCGAGGGTTACTTGTTAATTTAGCGCCTAAATTAATATTTTGTTATATTGTTCATTAAATCGAAGGACAAGGGACGAACTAACGCCCTTTCAAAATAAGTAAACGGGTATAGTATCGTTATCACTTGCTTTATAAGAAATTCATAATTTTGTTGGCGTTGATCGAGGAAAATTCGCCAACTTTAGTCCAGTTTCTGTTAAAAATAGTGAAACAACTCTTATGAGAATTGGCGTCTGATTGAAATCGACGTGTTAAATTAAATTTTGGGAGCTATTGGGCAATTTTCCACTGCTAAAAGTTGGAAAATCGAATAATTTTCTAGTTTCGAATGTAGAGAAATAGGCTAAATACTGGAGGCGTTCAAAAATCGTCGAATTTTAATTGTAAACTTTATTCGAATGTAAGTGTGAATATAAACTTGATTTATCAAAATATTTACTAGATGAGATTTATAATTAGACTCTGTTATTGTTTCATTAAATGATTGTCAAGTGCAGTATGTTTGTAATATTGAAATAAAGGATGCAGACTGAATTCCGTTTGAGTCTTGTCAGGCTGAATTTGATTTGTAGAAGGGTTGATTTTAACAACTTCTATGCCAATCAGCCTGAATATTTACATTAAATTTTGCCCTTTTGATAACTCGTAATGTAGGAATTGGGAAATATTTTTCCGCTAAACTTGCCTTCAAAGTAGAGTGAATTCTACGTAAAATTAGAGTGCGTCTGTTTCAATTTCGTCAACTTTGCTCGTTTTTGGAAGTATCTATACGTAAGGCTACTTTATCATTATCACTTTTACAATGTAAATACATAAATACATTATCGGTGTTGTGCACTCGAGCTTTGTAATGATTTCTATTATGTCTATTTTTGGGTTAAATACATTGTTGATATTCTGTTATTATTCAAACATAATAAAGGCTTTTAATATAAATCCAGTCCATTATTTCAACATTAGATAATAACGACAAAACACGATAAATAAGGGATGATAAACAAAACTAATCATAAACTTTACAAAGTCGCAACGTTGTTGTACGATAACATTTTAAAAATAAATCAACTTGAAATAATAGCCGATGTTTTGTTGTAAATTGTATAAAATTCTCTGGCATTTTATTAAATTTTCCAACATTAATTATCTTAATGCGTTTAATTAAATAAATTGCAATCTACTCAGATCACAATTAAAAATAAACGAATTTATAGTTTCTATAATTAAAATTAATGTAAAATTAATTAACAATAAAAAATTCTTACTGTTTATACACCAAACAATTCCACGTGTTCTATTGTTGTACTGGAAACAATACGTTGGTTCGTTCGAATTTCTCGCCTGAAACCAGATCGATCTGCCCACCTAGAACACCAACAAACCACTAAATTGAAATGTAACACCGACGTCGACTTTGTAGAGGTCCGTACATATCGTCGTCGGCGTCGTTGCCGCCACCGAGACGAGGTCAGCGACGCCGGCGTCGTTCCTCCATCCACACACGCTATTATTGCCTTCAAATCTCGTCAAATATCGCCGATTGTCAGGTTATTACAGCTGAAACGATTGGCCATAAGACTATCCAAAAGTTGCGATAATAATTCTTAAAGATAATGAAGATGTTAAGAGGTGATTGCGGTTTAATCGCTGGAATTTGAAGCAAAGAACTGGGTCGCGAATAAAATTGAATTATCATCGATTAAGGTAGAACCTTCAATGGATGTTTTATTCGAGACAGGCCGTATATAATTCCTATAGATTTCCTTAAACAAACAATAAGAGAATGCCATAAATTACACAAACATTAAATAGAATTGTACTAAAACTAAAACGTATACCTAACAATAGAAATTAAATATTTCATGTTTTCGATTTGAAATTGTGGAAAATTTAAGAATAGCTATTTGAATAGCTCTATTGATTTAACACAAAGCGTTCAATCTTGTTTAACACCTTTTGTGTGAAAACTAAAGGTAGATTGATTGATTATTTGGAAAGTAAAGGTTCCTAAAACAGCGGAAATTCGGCTCTAAATCCGGCCGAATCGTCTCCTCTAAAAAGATTAACTCGAATTCGGAAATGCGCTCAAAAGTTGGATGAAATTTCATAAAATTATCCACAAAATTTCGGCGATTTCAGCGCGCAAATCTTCTTACGGACTAGCAGAAACTTCCTCTCGTTAAATTCGGTCGTCCAACCGGGTTATTTTCAAAAATTCAACAATTACAACGTTATGAATTCCATACAAGACGTGCTTCTTTGTGGAAAATGCCCCTTTCATATTAGAAACGGTTGAAAGAACGTGACCATACAAATTGAACGGGGATTATTATACAAGAAATACGCCCTAATTATGTGTGTACGATGGTGTTCTTCCTTTAAAAATACAGGGAAGGCAGCATAAAGACGCCTGGTATCGTTAACGCGCAATTGTCACGAAAATACGAAATTATAATCGATTTTATCCAATTTTTTTTGAAATAATATCCGAAATTCTGGCTCATATTCGGCAAATAGGACAGGTTGGAAACGTTACGAAACAAGAAAGTCACGTTATTTCCGGCTTAAGACAGGTGGTGGAGTTGAGAGGCAATTTAATATCTGACACGACTTTAACCTTTGTTAATCCAACTAGAAGACTTCCATTTGACTGATAAAATAAGCAAATATTACCGTTATTCTTGTGATTATTATCGATAACGATGGGAAAATATCGATAAGCTGGTAATTTGACGCTATTGTTTGTCTTGTTTGCTGTAAAATAGGTGTGCTGCAACCAATTATACGTCCTTCAAGTATATGGAGTGTAAAAGTGGGGATATAATCAATAAAGTTGAAAATCGTTTAAATTCGTATAAGTTACAATCGATATTGTCGGCTTTATGTGCGGCAAAACACCTGGATAATGGGGCATTTTGTAGGAGCGATGGTATCAGTTCGCTCTACCATAAGGTCATTGTTGCTTTATTATTATCGGATTTTCATTTGTGTCTCGGTTGGATATTGATGGAAATATGGGTGTGTGACTGCTTGAATATTTCACGAAAGAATTTCAGGTAAATTCCTTAAAAAATTCCATTTCTTTCAAGATAAATACAACAATTAAAAGTCGACACAACTGGTAGAAACTAGAGGCGAATTAGATTAATTGAAGACAATTGTCTCGATTATTTAATCTTATTTTAATCGTCTATTAGTGTTAGTTTATCATTAACAATAATAACGGAGATGTCTATAATTTTAGATAAAATGTTGAAATTCGTTATGAAATTTGTGAAATATTTCAACAAAACAAAACCGACAAACCCACAACAACAACAACAACAGTGTTCACAACAACCACCACTACAACAATGTGAGAATTCCACAAAACCACCAGAAATGGTACCAACAACCCAAACTGAACCGACAATGACAACGAATCTTCTACGAAAAGTCCTGCCATTAGCTGCATTTTCGTTCGCTTTTGCCGTTGTAATGACAATATTGATGCTATACATGGACAATACCGGTAATATTCGCAAATTTTGTTGTTTTATTATTAATAATATTGATTTTAATTGGGGTGGGATTCTTCAGCAATGCGTCACCATCAATTCCGTTTGAATATGAGCCAAGACTATGAACTATTAAGTGTGTCGCAAGATAATCCACAGTTGATTACTTATATACGCGAAGTACACATACGGCCAGCTTATGAGCCGCATCATAAACCGATAGAGACCGAATTGTTGGAACCACCAGAGGATACAGCTTACGTTCTCAAATTGCTGAACAATAAGGTTTGAATTACAAAATAACCATAATTATATCGGTTAATAGTTTCAGGCGTTGTAGGAGATTAAATTTACAAAATTTCACCATAGAAATATATTTACAAACAATTTTAACTGTATTTTACAAGGAATTTCTCGTAAACGCCACGATTTATGCAACCAATTCTACATCAATTGACAAATTAGACAACCAACAATACAACTTTATATACCAATAATATACAGACTGTTCCATTTAAGTGCCCCTACAGTTAATGTTATTCTCAAATATGGCAAATTCTATCGTTCTTCAATCGTAGATGACCCTTTTATTGTAATATCTACTTAGATTAAAATTGGGTTAATCGACTACAATCTAGTTAACGACTTATTCCCCTCGTGCATGGTGTTAATTGTTGTCTTGTTTCAGTCGGCTGGCGTGTTTGTGGAGTCGGGCGCCTACAGCGACGGCAAAACCTCGAAAACCGAATGGTTGGAGAAGAAATTGAACTGGCGCGGTCTGTTGATCCAGGCCGACACCCGTCATTATTTCAATTTGCGCCGTCACAATCGCCTCAAATCCCAATCGGTGCATGCATGTTTAAGTTCGATGCCATACCCGAAAGAGATTAGCTTCCACCAGGAGAACGAAGTAAAAATCAATAGTATCAATACGAATAGTATAGTCGATGATCCGGATTGGTTTCCGACGCGTATCAAATGTTTCCCATTATTTTCGCTATTGTTGGCGATAAATAGTACGCAAGTTGATTATTTAAGTTTGGAAAGTTCCGGTACTGAATTGCAGGTATTGGAGACGATACCGTTTGAACGTGTACAAATTCAAATAATCGGCGTACATTTATATGTGAATGATCTAGAGAAGGAGACAATTAAGAAGTTTTTATTAGCGAAAAAGTATAAATTCATGCAAAGTTTCAATTCAACTTATATATTTATGTTGAATCGTATTAAAATTTAAATTGTAAAGACTGATTTAACAATATTTTAAACTTACACAACACATGATTACATAGTTTAGATTTTTCACCATTCCGTTGTGATAATTTTCAACTCATTAATCTAATTACCAGATTTACATGTACCAATTATCGTTTATAGTTTAGTTGATAGGTTTAATGTAAGAAAATAGTGCCTTGTATAAGCGCATTCCTATATATTAGAATTTTTATAATTTTTGTAGCATTTTTTGCAATTACTTTTAGTTCTTTTGTTTTCGTTTTTCATGCGATTATTTAGAGTACTTATAGTGCGTGGATTCGTATTTTTCATGACAATTTTTGTACTTACACGATTTAGGTCAATAAAAATCATTAGAAACGGTTTATTTTTGAAATCAATCCTGTAGAGTTTTAAACAATCTACCAACCTTACAATTCAAGGACTAATAACTTTTGTACAGAGAGCGTTAGTGAAATTTGCGCCCTTGCATTGGTGCTCCTGGCAAATTCAACTTCCTTTGTTTACACGCTTTGAACGCACTGTTCTTATTTTAACGGATATTGTTTGAAAAAATTATTCTTAATTATCGATCGTTTATGTTGTTGATTTTCATTAACATTTTTATAATTGTAATGTTTTATTAATATTTAAATTTTCCGGCGTTTTAATCGTCAATTGAGAGAATACATGAAAACTGGCAATGCTGTATAAAGCAATTTCTGGTCGACTTTTACGTAACTAACAATTAATCGAATTGGTAATTTTATTATTAATTGACATTGCTTACTATAATGGTTTTTGTTTAGATCGATTAAAATTAATTTGTGAATTTTTTTTAATTTTAAGAAACAATAAAAGTGTGGGCTTCAATTAGTTGGTATTTGGTTATTTTAGTTTGATCTGGTGGTAATCGTGTCGTTGACACTTTTGCAACTAGACTTTAAAAATTTCCAAGAATTTCGTATCGGATTAGTGAGCACAATTGTTAAAAACGTTCGTATAATTAGCTGATTTTTTGGTTATTATTTAATTATTAATCGTTGAGAATTTTTAATTAATTTCCGTTAAAATTTTACCGAAAAAGATTATAAACAATAGAGGTGTGACGTAAGATTTCAATTATAAAAGAATGTGTTGTATTGAAAATTTCCATTTCTACCCAATATTAATTATAATTACTTCCTACTATGGCTTTCTTTTTAGTTTAAGCAAACATTAAATTCTCATTAACATACACATTTAATTTATGCCCATATTAATGGCAATTAAATACATTAAAGCCATTCAAATTGTATGAATCGCCAGTGTAAATAATTTTGTGTTGTATTCCAGTTCTGAAGTTCAACTTCCACTACTCAATCAGAGCAACAACACTGGCAGTGAAGTCAGCATTTTTCACTTTCCTCTTTTAGTAATGTTTTTGGATTTGTAACAGTTATCTTGACCGGTTCACCAATTCCAATCAAGCGAATCGTCCATAAAATTATGGCGCCAAATTTCAGCAAATATTTAACCCGAACGAACGCATTTAGTGCCGCTGGAGCGGCCAGTGCAATTCTCATCCTGTACGCTGCCAGAAAACGGCGAACTTACGCTTACCAGGTAATTTTCGACAATATTCCGTTCGATTTTAGAGTTGTTGTTTTAGGAGTAAAAAACCGCAAATCGAGGAAGAAATAAAGTATGTAATATCCGACAAGAAGCAGGAGAATTGTAAAAATAATGGCAATATTAAGGCGCAAGTGGATCGCGAGTTTTTCAAACAATTAAAACAATTATTGGCGATTATAATACCAGGAGTGGCCTCAACGGAGACTGGCCTGTTAGTTTTGGTCGCTTTAACGCTAATCTCGCGCAGTGTCTGCGATTTATGGATGATTAATAATGGTACAAAGATTGAAAGGTAATCTGTTATCGACGAATTTTTTTAAACGTTAGACTTTCGCCTTGATTTCACAATTAGAAGGTCATTTTGATAAATAATTTCTCAAGTTTATTTATCGTTGTTTACTAATAATTGAATATGTTTTTACAGTGCAATCGTTTCGATGGATAAACAATTATTTAAGCGGCGTCTATTCAATTTTATTATAGCAATGCCGTTAATAGCTGTAATAAATAATATATTGAAATATTCCATAGGGGAATTGAAGATTCATTTACGTACAAATATGACACACCGTCTATACGAGGATTATATGAAGAATTTCACTTATTATCGCCTATCGAATTTGGATAATCGTATCAATAATGTCGATCAATTATTAACCACAGATATCGATAAATTTTGTGAATGTATCAGTGATTTATACTGTAATACAGCCAAACCATTACTCGATATTGGTATCTATGTTTATAAATTATCAACAACTTTAGGTGGTAGTACACCGGCTCTAATGTTGGGTTATTTATTAGTATCGGGTAGTGTATTGACGTATTTACGCCGTCCCGTTGCCCGATTAACATCAAACGAACAGAAATTAGAAGGTGAATTTCGTTATATCAATTCCCGTTTGATTACAAATTCAGAAGAAATCGCCTTTTATAACGGTAATAATCGAGAGAAATCAACAATATTAACGAGTTATAATAAATTATTACAACATTTACGGAAATTCTTGAAATTTCGCGTTTTAATGGGCATAATTGACAATTTAATTGCCAAATATTTCGCTAGTATTGTTGGTTTTTGGGCTGTATCACTACCATTTCTATCATATACGAACAATTTATCGAAAAATAAACAAAATGAACGTTCACGTTTATATTACACATATGGACGGATGTTGGTTAAATTGGCCGAAGCTATCGGTCGTTTAGTATTAGCCGGACGCGAATTGACCCGTTTAGCCGGTTTTACCCAACGTATAACCCAATTACGTTACGTTTTAAACGATTTAAACAACAACAAATATGAACGTACAATGGTGCAGAATTCGGATAATTTACAAATTAATGGTAGATTTATTTTCCGCAACAATATAATTAAATTCAATAGAGTACCGTTGATAACGCCAAACGGTGAAGTGTTGATAAAGGAATTAACATTCGAAATACCGAGCGGTAGGAATGTTTTAATATGCGGCCCGAACGGTTGCGGTAAATCATCATTGTTTCGTATATTGGGTGAATTGTGGCCGATATTCAATGGTGAAATAACAAAACCGCCACGTGGTAAATTATTTTATATACCGCAACGGCCCTATATGACTTTAGGCACATTGCGCGATCAATTAATTTATCCGCATAGTTATGCCGAAGCGAAACGTCGCGGTTGCAACGATAATTTATTAATCGAATATTTACAACGTGTTGAATTGAAATATTTATTAGAACGCGATATAAATGGTTTAGATGCAATAGCTGATTGGTTGGATGTTTTAAGTGGTGGTGAAAAACAACGTATAGCTATGGCTAGATTGTTCTATCATCAACCACAATTTGCTATATTAGATGAATGTACGAGTGCTGTTAGTGTCGATATTGAAGGTAGTATTTATAATTATTGTCGACAAGTTGGTATAACTTTATTAACTGTAACGCATCGGAAATCATTGTGGCAACATCACGATTATGTTTTAAAAATTGATGGTAAAGGCGATTATATTTATGAACCAATAGATAATGTTAAAGAACAATTCGGTTCGTAACGGCACAATTTTTAGAACGAATTTTAAACAATTACGAATCGACTTTTCAATTTCCACTAATTCGGTCAATATTAGCAAATTCAACTACCTCTCATTCTAATCTTGATTGGAAAATTATTCGTTTTATAACAGATTAGAAAACTTATTTTAATCAAAGTCTGATATAATTCCTCAATTTCATTGTATAATTTGATAATTTATATGAAGAATTGAAAAGTTGAAGATTCCAAACTACATCACGGTCGAGTTTTCGTTGATAAAATATTGTTTTTCTACAATTTATAGTTTATTTTTAACAAAACTGTTGGTGTTGGCTGATAGATCATTGTTTATTGTATTCGAATATTTTTTTAAATTAAATAATAAATGAAAATTAAATGCCTGGAAAATTGCATTAAAAACCCCACCGTACTCAATTAATTTGGCTAATTTTACGGATAAAACCTCGAAATTGGTTCACTCCGTATTTGTTTTAATCACCCTTATTTTTTGTAGATTACCAATTATACAGGGTGAGTCGAGAGGATGGTCTGTTGATAATGAAACTTTAATTGATGCAATTCTGGACTACCCCGCTATTTGGAGAGCACCCTACTTATTTTAAACAATGGTATATTTTGCATATTTAAATTACATGGTGGACTCGAAGTTTTTCTGAAAAATTCGTATTTCAAAAACTGCATTTGAATCATAAAAATTTGGAATTCTAATAGTACAAATATCGAACTTCGTATCAAATTTTATAGAATTAGATTATCTTTAAGGGTTTAGATGAAATAAAGATTACAGTTTGAAAAGTAGCTGAAAGGATAAGTTTCAGGAAAGTCTCAGATTCTATAAAATTCGACTTGAAGTACGTAGTTGGGCTATTTCAAATCTTGATCCTCTATTAGCAACAGTTTTAAAGATAGGGATAAGCCTTATTTAGGCTTATATGGAATGAAAAATGAATACTGAAACTGGTAGTCAATATTTTTATTCCAACTAAATTTAAATATCGAATATCGCGTCTACACCTAGCTGTAATAGGGTGGTAAAGCACAATTAGTGGTCGATAACGATAATTATTCCGATTTTTCTATTAAACGATACCATTGGTGATATCAGCTAGATGAATTTCGTATCCTTTTGTATTTAAATCTTCCAAAGCAAAAACACTACCAGCTAACGGTTGTTGTAGACGTTCCGTTTCATTCAAATTAAATCTAGATGTTGTTACATATAAAATATCATATAACGGACCACCCCACATGACTGATGTAACATCCCTTGCTGGTATTTCGAAACGTTTCAATAATTTTCCAGTTTTTGTATCGATTTGTATAATCGAATGACCACCGAATAAAGCAACCCATAAATTATCGTGAATATCGATAGTCATACCATCAGGTACACCATTCAACTGGTATCGATTTAAATCGAATAATTTTCTAGGATTATGAATGGTACTTTTGTTTTTATCAAAATCGTAAACTATGATCTGTCTAGTAGGTGAATCGATGTAGAAAAATCTATCGTTCATTCGATTCCATGCAAGACCATTACTGATATTGACTGGTTGTATCATAATTTGCGGTTGTTGATAATTTCTGTCGAATCGATACAATAAACCTTGATTCGGTTGTAATTGGCCAGTTTTAGGATCTTCATAGCCCATTGTACCGAACCATAAATTCCCATTATAATCGGCTTTACCATCGTTGAAACGACTCGTTGGGTATTGTTGGGATATTGTTGTCAGATTTTTCGATTTTTTTATACCATCACGACCATTCCATTCGACTGCAATCAATGAACGATTCAAACCCAATATCAGTAAATCGGCGTCATTTTTCGTTGGTGCAACGATGGCCAAATCGCCATTAAATTTTATTTGATTCGTTTCTTTTGTGAAATAATGATAACTATGTAGGGTTCCTGTATGGATGTCGACGTAGTATAAAATATCCTTGCGATGGTCCCAAATCGGGCCTTCAGCGTGATCAACAGGTTCCGTTATTTGTTTCAGGGTTTCCGACCTGTTTCAAATTTATGAAATAAAATAAAAAACTAATATTTTGCTACAATACCTGGTTGGATTAATCAAAAATAAATTGGCGGTTATTATAAGTAATCGAAACATTTTAATTGATTCTTTTATTTTTAATTTAAATTCTCGACTTTCTCTAAAAAACACTCAAGCAGTTCTCAAGGATTGGTTCTATACTATTCGCTTTTATAAAAAACTTGGTCGTGTTTATGTTTATCAAATAATGAAAATATAAAAAATGTATTGTTTTACATAGTAATGATATTTAAGTTGGTATTTATCGTTTATAACGTTCTTTACAATGAATTTGAATTGTAAATATTTTTTGTTACAACTCAAACGACTTATTCACGGAAAATTGTACAAAAATACTAATTGATTCTGATATTTCGATTTAAAAATAGAATTTACATTAAAATTACAATGAATTAATTAAAACGTTGAAACATTTAATCTGAAAAAATGAGATCAAAGTAATTGATTAATTTTTAATAAAAATAATAAAATTATGAATACAAATATCCTCATAGCGAATATAAATCGATAGGTTGTAATTTCTTATAATTAGTTTATAAGTTAGAAGAATTTCGTTTATAATTCGATAAGAATTATAAATTTCATAAAACCCTTATTTTATCAACATAAGATTCGAACTTTTAATAAAAGCAGCCTCTTATGGTTTTCATGAAATACTAGTCGACATTTTGTTGATCATAAACCAAATTGAAAATGGCGTCAATTTGTAACGGTCGTTCAACCGTTTTTATCAACGATTTTTAAATTTGAAAGCAATAAAGATCATTTCTAATCAAAATTCTTTGTTTGATTGATTTTGTGGCCCTGAAAAGGGCCGTTTTTTATAATCAATTCCATTAAAATTCCATTTTCAAATCCAGTCGATCTTAAGCTCGTTCACCTCGGATACGACGCGCCAACTGAATATCTTTCGGCATGATCGTTACCCGTTTGGCGTGAATTGCACACAAATTTGTGTCTTCAAACAAGCCTACCAAATAAGCCTCGCTTGCTTCTTGTAGAGCCATTACAGCGGAACTTTGGAAACGTAGATCGGTCTTGAAATCTTGAGCGATTTCACGTACCAAACGTTGGAATGGTAATTTACGAATCAACAATTCGGTGCTCTTC
>JACDRQ010000325.1:5179-73381 GCA_013841215.1 Hycleus cichorii | reverse complement strand
GTGGTGGATGTAAATAAAAGGGTTCTGCATTGTTATTTGCTGAATTTTTCGATTTACACCCAGAACAATCACTGGTAATACTGGTCTCCTGAAGATGATAAAGATAAAATTGAAATAAATCTTCTATTAGTGACCCTATCAGCCCAAATTTGTCAAGGTCCCCAAAACCTAGATCTTCAGCTTACCCGCTTTAATTGGTCATTTTTCCGTGCCGTACACGAACACGGTTTTGTTCCTTTATCATAATCAGGAGTGGTTCCATGTTGGACTAAAACATTTAAACACTACGACAAATTTTAGAAAATAATTCAACAATTTCGCCGGAAATTTACTTCAACTTGTTGGTTTTCAGCAGCATCATTTATTGGACTTTTCCCGTATTTGTCCAACGATAATCTGGCACCATGTTTGAGTAGCCNCGCCGGAAATTTACTTCAACTTGTTGGTTTTCAGCGGCATCATTTATTGGACTTTTCCCGTACTTGTCCAACGATAATCTGGCACCATGTTTGAGTAGCCAACGGACGGTCTCTAAATGTCCGCGCGACGCAGCAAAATGCAGCGGAGTTGCCCCGTCGCCGTCGCGTAGATTCGGATCAACACCTTGTTCTTGAATCTAATCAAAAATCAATTGAAATTTTCGAAAAATTGCATAATTATGGTTAATTACCATCCATTTGACACAATTAAGACAGCCCATTTGGCTGGCAGCATGGATAGGTGCCATTCCATCTTTGGCACGTACATACAACGAACCGCCGGCTTCCAGGACTAGAAATTTCAAGACATCGAGATGGCCCTCTTGAGCTGCCAGATATACGGGAGTTACATCATTGTCCATTTGTGTGTTAGCGCTGCATGACAAGAAAAAATGGGAGAATCATTCAAATTTGATATTAGAAAGCTGGCTACTGGTTTACTTGGAAAAAAATTGATACCTATATTTGATTGAATCTTTACAAGAGTTTCCTTGATATTTATAAAGGTTTTGGGTAAATGAGACTTTACTTTCCATTGCTTTTTAAAATATTTTTCTATAGAAAATCATAACCATTCACTGGAGAATCAATTCTAGTCGACCTAAATTATGCAAGATTATATTTTAATTATCATTCGTTATGCATTCGAATTTATACAAAAATCTAAGAAATTGTTGGCAATTGTCATGTTTAGGGATTTTCGAAATATCATGCAACAAAAGTACCACGCCCTTACACTTTAAACTTTCAGAAATTAAACAAAAACGCCGAAATTTGACAATAATTTTGTGTAATATTGGAGACTTCAACTGTAGAATAGGCGACGAACGCAATTATCGATACTTTTGAAATAGCCAATTTTTGCACAAATACAGCACTAAAAGTACCTCAAATGGTCCTAGCTTTTACTGCAATTATATTAATTCAGTTGAAATTATCATAAATTAAGAGCAGTAATTAAAAATTTGGACGATATTAGATAATAATACTGGAGACTCTAATAGGCGATAAGGAAACAAACCGGAATTACACCATAATTTTCGAGTTTTACCTGAAAATGTTGCAATTTTTCAGTAAATCTATCAATAGCAAGCCAAATATATTTCAATTTTAGCGAAATTGAATAAAACTACTTGAAAAATTAATCTATAATTGGAAAATATTGGAGATTTTAATAGTTGGATAGAAAAGGAACCTTTATTTTAAGTTTCTCGAAAATAATTGTAAATTGAGCAAAATTATAAAAGATTTTAATTACATTACGCAATATTCGTAGATATCAGTGGTAGATTAGGAAACAAACTTGAATTTCAGGATTAATTATTTAAATTTTCTTCCTTAAAAAATTACGTGTGTTGATAATAAATAGGATAATTACACATGTTAGAAAGGTTGTACAATTAGATTATTAAAAAAACCATGGAAATATAAAGCAAAAGTTGTTTAGAGCCTTTCAAATCCTGGTTCTATTAAAAATTAATTGTAAAGAACAGAAAATCAGAACTGTTTTTTTTTCGAAGTAGAGGAAAAATAAACACAAGCAGATGTTACAATTACGGTTACTGTACGATTCCAGCCATTAATTCCAAGTAAAATACGATCAGAATTCATCAAATATTACGTTATTATTTTAATTATTTTTGAAATTAATTATTTGTTAACAGAGAATGCATTAATTTCAGGTTGCATGCCGATAATGTACGTACAGAGCATGATAAATTAATAATTTATTAATTTTTTGTATGGAAGAGTAACATTCGGGGCCAATTACAATGTTACAGTGCACGCAATTTAAATATTCTCCATTCTTCGTTAGATTTATTTTATTTTTTTTAATCGAAAACCAAACAAGAAAACTTTCATAAATTTTCGGTTAATCTCGAAAATCTAAACGGATGACACTTTCACTAATGGTTACGGTTTTGCGAATTTACGACCTCCTCATTCTGCACATTTCAACGATTTCCAACAAGTGAAATTAATTTCGGTTCTATTCGCGAACCGAAAAAGCAACAAATCCAAAACAACAACGTATAAAATCCAAATCTTAATTAAATGATTAATTAAACAGTTAATTAAATAACAATTAAACGAATTCTATGCACTAATAAATTAGAAAATCTCTGGTTGTTGTTTCGAACAAGAAATAATTTACCTTAGAATACGGTTCGAATGTATCCTTGTTTTCTTCCTATTAGAAGAATTCGTCCGATACATTAAACTACCCATTATTTGTTAATTTTAATTTAATTTAATTATCGAACACTAAAAAATATTGAAATTATATCTACTATTGTCCATGTGGTTTACCGGTTAAATTACTTTATAATTAACTCGACAATTAAAAAGAAAAATACTAAAAAATTAATATCAAAACACCAACTCCTCTCAGATACGTTCAACAGTTAATACGGTACTACTAACTTGAGAATAATGGCTCATGTCTGTTTTTCAGTTTGTTGAAAGAAAGTCTCTAGTTATAATTTCTTCATTGTGGTAAATGGTGGGGTAAAATGTAATGCTCTTTTTTATAATTTGTTGTTGTTTATAATTGTAAATCGTCATTGTTTACGTATTTTTTAATTGATTACTCACTCATTAATCGATTTATTTTTTCGTTAAAATATTAAATGAACAGCTACCGAAAAATAACGGCAAATTGGCGCCTAATTAAGAAATAAATTGATTTTTTTTTGGAAGAGTAACGTTCTCGTCTCCCATAATGGAGAGAATTGAGAAAACACCAATTAGAGTATGGAGATTTAATTATTTTGTTGTTTTTTTACAATTTACCGATGCACCTTTGTTGCATGCAATAATGTAATTTAGGAAGAAGGAAATGCACAGGATGCAGTTACAAGGAAATTTACAACACGCTAAAATTATACCTAATTATTTGAAATTTAGAGTAAGAACTTGTTAAAATCCGGATGATGCTTTCAAATAGAAAAATTCAATTAAATCTAGTTTAAAATTGCAGAATTTTCTCAAAAAGTGCATAGAAGTCCAGACGTAATCCCAAAATTTGGCCAAAAGCGGCTAAACTTTCGAATTCTCCTTAAAATAACTAAAAATCTAGATTTATATTTGAAAGCAATCTAAATTAGCAAAATTTAATAGGATTTTTTCCTCAAGTGGCATTTTCTATCGCTAAAGATGTAGAAAATTGTGTCAAAAAGATAAAGACTTGATGAACTTTTAATATTTCGTACTCTCTTACGAAAGATAAAATGAGCTGAAACGAGGACTTTCACTTTTAATTCTACAAACCCTTTTAATTTCGAACAAGTACCAATTCCAACTCTAACCACAACACAACTTATAATTATCTGAAATTACTTAGATGGCTTCAATAAAAAAAATAAGTAGTAAATAAAGAGATTGAGAGTGCACGTACAATTTTAGACTATTTTTTTCGGAGGTAAAATTAAAGAGAAAGGAAAATTGGAGACTACTACCGATTAGAATAGTAGCGATTTATTTAAATTTTTGATTAATTAACAAACAAAGAGAGTGGGAGAGATTTCGAAAATGTTATGTTTCTTTTTTAATTAATTCCTCTTTTTACAACCATCCTCATCATCATTACTTATTACAGTTAAAATAAAGAAGATGCAGTTGAATTGGAGCGCATCAACAAGGATCAATAATTGGTTAATTTTCATCGAAATTAATTACAATAATTAACCATAAATTTTATAATTATAATTGTGCACTGACCTTAGATCTGGTGTTGAATCGACTAATAAACGAACACAATCTAAACAACCTCTTGCGGCTGCATAATGCAATGCTAATGTTGTATTGTCAGTTGGACGTTCTAATGCTGGCATTTTCTTATCAATATCGATATTATTCGTGGTACTGTTATCTTGATCGGATGGATTCTGGTGGACTTCAGCCTCCCACAATAGCCAACGGAGGACGTTCAAACGGCCGTACCTACAAACACACAAAAGGCGAGACATTGAAACGGTAAAAAAATCGATATCCTTCCCAAAACAAGGTTTAAATCCACAAATACAGCCTGTTCCATGTAAATAGTGCAGGTTCCGAGTAATTGCTGATTTGTAATTTTTGTAATGTTTCCTAGTTCCAAGGAGTTTTTTGACAAAATTAGAACGTCGTAGCTCACTCGGAAATTGGTTTTTCCAGAAGACACAAGGATCTTCTAATAAGTCTTCATTGTTTAAAGAGAATTTTCGCAGAATGGCCAGATTAATTTCCCAAAGAGCCAGGAAGGTTTAGTTTGGGGGGACTATCCTACAAATTCTCGAAATATTTTAGAAATCGGCCGATAATTATCAAGAATTAGGACTATTTATGGAACAGGCTGTATATTAGGCGTTCCAGAAGAACACACAATTTCTTCTAGACACTTGTATCTTTATCATAAGTTTAGCCTTATCGCTAGAATTGATGCAAAGTTGTTTGAATTTGATTAAAATTGTTATTAGAAGAAAAAATCAGCATATTCCCCGTTAACTTGTAAGTTAACGGCATTTGAATATCGAAAACTTGTACAGTTGCGAGAGGGTCGGATATTAATGGGATATTTGATATGTTCTTGGCATGTTTTAAAGATATTTATCCTATCCATTTCGAGTACTGTTAATGGAGAATTGACCATTGTCGACCATGTGGTTGACTGTAAAGAAACAGGAAAAATGCGAATTTTCGTGTAAAAATCCCAGAAAAACGGCTAAAAAGGTCGTTCAACGTGAAGCTTACCCAATAAAAATGATAACAACCGTTTCCTGACCTATCTTGACTTAAAACAATCTCGAAACAATTGGCAACTTAATTAACAAATTGATAAAATAATTAAAATCAATGATTGAGATTTAATAGAACAGATTTTTGATCGAATCTATTGAATTTCAACTAGACTCGATATTTTATAAGAATAATGCTTGTCGATCTATTGAATTCTAACGGAACTTACGAAATTCCCTCTACAAGTTTCCAATTAATTAGAAAATCAATAAAAATAACGTTTTTGTCTTGTTCTACTATGAATTATTGAATTTATGAAATTTTTAATATAGAAATTTGTAGAGAATCAAAGTCAAGTTGAAATTTCACTGGATTTTTCGTCGAAATTTATTTAATAATAATAATAGCAATAAAGAAAGTTTAATCGAATTAGACCAGCGATTTATTCAAATAATCACACAGATATGCACACCAACAAAACCTAAGTGAATAAGTCTAGCGTGTATTTGGATAATTTCAATAATTAACAATTTAATTTTCGTTTATTTCTAGATAATTAGGTGAAATTCGTTGTTGTTGATGGACTTTCTTGTTTCTCTCCACTATCGATGACAAGACTTTAAATACGTGAAACTAAAAATTAGAAGAGATAATTGAAACGGAAGTACGGCCGTGATCTATCCGGGGGGGCCTAGAATCAACGCAACAATATCAGTTCCACTTTATGATCATTTAGATTATAAAATTATTGTTAGTCGTTAACTCTAACACGTTTTAATTATGAAAAATTCGTAATTCTTAACAGTAATCTTGCGATAAATATCTCCATCTCCATCTCCAAAATTATAATTATACTCATCCAAATTTGGCTCGACTTTAGCTAGAAATTCTATGGAAGTTTCCATTGCGGCTATTCGAAGGTCGATTTTCTTTGTCTCAATTAAAACATCCGTAAATTTGTAAAGGTTATCATTAATTTGCGGAAATTACAAAAGCTAACCTCATATTTTGGATTTTAATCGATGTCCGACCATTACCGATCCGTTGCTGTTCCTCGTGGATCCGTTGAATCGTTGCACGTCCATTGATCAAATTCCGATTACGGTTCTTGTCGATCAATAATGACGATGATTGTGGTGTTGATGGCATTATCGGCGGTGTTCTTGTTGCAATAAAATGTTTGTAACGTTTCTTAAAACGTCCAATCCTCAACGACAACATAATCCGTATTTTGATATGTCGAATCACATATTTCTCGGTCCGCCGGCGATTCTTGTTCAACCGGAATCTATTCGCACATTGATGATTCGAATGGAAATCGTAATATTTCAACGGACTATAAATTGGGTTGTTGTAAATGCTTTGGTTCTCCTCCGAGCACTCGTAAATCGGCTCCTCGTGTAGATTTGTTCGAGAATTGAGCGTATTGTAAATTGCGATATTTCTACCGAGATTCGTGCGATTCTTCCCGATTGGATTTGCTGGAATTTCCGGCTTCTGTCCCAATTCGGCGGTTTGCTGTTTGTTGAACTTCCGGCAAAATTCAACAAATACCGATCGATTCGATTCGTGCGCCAATTTCGGCGCATTTGCGGTGATTTCCGGGAAATTCTCGCGGTAATTCTCCGAGATTTGTTGGAAAATCAACGAGAAATCCCCATCGTTCGATATTAATTCGTCGATATTTTCAGTTGAGATAGAACTACTAGCGATTTCTTCATCTGATTGTTTGCCTAAGGTTAATAAATGCGTCCGATTGTGGATCCAACCTTTGCTAATAGTCCACTCTTTCATCCATTCCGGTTTAGTTGAAGTGTCTTTTGGTGGTGGTGGCGGTGTGGGGAGTTTCGTTTTTGGCGGCGACCACGAGCCCCTTTCGAACACAACACACAGGCATAAAAAACGTAAAAATTCGAGCAAATTCCGTATACCACCGTCAAACATTGTCGTTCATCCTATACTGATTATTGTTGATTTTTCATCAACGGATATTCTTTGTGTTGTTTGATAGATGTTCGCTCATGTGTGCCGATTTGATTCTATAGTTGCTGAATTACAATTGTAGTATGAAAAATGATTTTTATTATTTGGGGAAAATTGTAGAGCAAGCGCCTGAGGCGGCGGAAGGCACAGAATCTCAGGTGAAATCGCCAGACGAAAGTCGATAAGACTCTCACAACTTTCAAAGAAAATACACAATAGCAACAGCGAAGAAATGGAAATTTCCAATTTTCGCCTAGAAAAACCTTATCGAACTTTGCCCTAAAACCATCTAATTGTACGGTATTTAATGGATTTCCCATAAAGACACTTGCACTTGATCTCGTGGGATTATCCATAGAAAAATCAGCTTTCACTTGGATTGTATTGTTAGAATTCTTCCCGCAATTAAGACCCAAATCAAGACCAACACTTTTACTTTGAATTTCAACAAGCAATCAATCGATAAATTTGGTATAAACGATGGCACTTACCTCGACTTCAAAGGCTTTATTGTTTCACTATTCGATCTAATCGTGTGTAACCACCAAGACACTTTTTTCCACTTTCATTGATTGACACTTTTCATTTATTGTTGTTATTTGTTGTTAAAAACTAACAACAAACAACGAATTTTATTTCGGATCCGTTTTCGTGTTGTCGTTATGAGGCCGGCACTGTTTCTGTTAAGAAAGTAATCGCATCAGTTACCGTCTCGAGATATTTAAGTAAAGAGAAACTCTTGCTTCGCGTATGCTTGTTGTTTCTATTAGCAATCGTTGTTGTTGTTGTTGTTGTTGATGATCTTGAGAGAAGACGGTGTGCGTCTTCAGAGAGTGGCAGATTTGCTTGGCCGTGCCAATGACATTGGGAAATGTAGGTTAGATAAGTGGGGCGAAGGCCCCTTCTTCTTCATCATCATCTTCACAATATCAACAATATTGAAAAATCGAAAAAAATTAAACAAATAAACAAAATTAAAATAATTCGTTATGATTTCGATCGAATTCGTTAATTGCGATTTCATTTTCATTATTGCGTTGTATCTCTGTGATTTTTGATTGTTAATATTTAACCACCTGTTGTGTCTTTTTTTATGGCAGAAGGAAAAGTCTAGAACTATAAAAGTCGAATGAAAAATTCAAAAATTTTTCTTCTAGAAAGGAGAAAGTTCTTTTTTAGGTTTGAAGAACTAGTTGCCATTTATAGGCGATTTTCCAACTGTGGAAAAATCAACTTTTAAAAATTATATAATTGTTAATATAAATAAACATGTATGGAAAAATTTGAAAAAAGTGAGCAAATTACATATTTTAGGCATAATTTTAAGCTCGAATTACAATGCTTAATCCATCTATTAAAGTTACAAAATTCAAGCCCAGACTGTTGAACTAAAAGTAGTCTGGTATAGGAAGTCCTATTATTTGACGAATAGATTGAAAAAAGTTTGGAGAATTTATAGGAGAGCCCTTGGAGATCACTTTAGCAGAATTTGGACCTCGTAACTCATTTGAAAGTTGATCAAAACCGCTCATTTCTAGTGTTAAATGATTTAAGGCTACTACTGGAATGTGAGGAAGAAAAATGAAAACAATGGCAGCACCCTTGAACCGTTTTCAAAAATTACTAAAATTGGCGCTTTTAGACCAACTTACTGCTAAGTTACTAGGCTCAAATTTTGATAAAAGCTTCTACAGGGAGTCTTCTATAAATTTACATTAAATCTGTGATTTTTTATACTATAAACCTTGAATTGGATTGAAAAATAATCGGAAAAAGAATAGTAGAATTTCCAACTTTCACACATCGAGTTTTCACTAAATTATCTTGAATCGAATAGAATTTAATCGCTCCAGGTGATGATCATTAAAGACGCATTTAAGAAAAAGCAACACCTCTTTCACTCAATTCGAAACGACCCTTTTACTCACTTTGAACGCTTAATAATCGCCGTCATTACAAGATTATCATCACTGAATAGGAACCAATTCGATGTTTCAATGAAATATTTCAAAATTTCGTTATCATTCAATGCAATATCGAACGCATTCAAACCACCACGCCAACCTTTACCATTAATAAATTTCACACAACCGGTATGTTTTGCCAATTTCACAAAATTCCCATTATTTTTCAATTTTGATGGCATTTTCTTTATAGCAAACCGATTGTATCGATCATCGAATAGAAACTGATTGTCGCCAATTATTTTATCAATAAAAATAAACATCCTATTCTTTAGGTTTATAGTAATAAAATAATAATTAATATTGTAATGATGGTGAGGATTTTTATTTTGAAAAGGCGAATTTGCGAAATCGACGCCAACACCGGATGGATTCTCTCAATCTTTAATTACAACAATTATTTTTTAAATAGATATCGTCCGATTCAAGGTAAATCCGCAATATTGGGGACGAGGTAATTGTTTATTTATAAAATTATTAATTTATTTACAAATTAAAGAAATATCAAAAGACTTACTTATCAACAATGTTGTTATCTTTACTACAACTACAAGTTGTTGATTCTATTGTTGTTGTTGTTGTTGTCTGTAAAGTTTGTTCAGGAGGAACTTTTAATAGTAGAAATTCAGGAAATAGACGATTCACTTTTGCTTCAACAGCCTTATTAATTGTACGATTTTGATTTCTAATTATTCTATTATTGATTATATGCAATTTGAATAATTCTAATAGACACATTTTTTATCAATCTCAATATTATTATTGTGTATTGTGTTCTCGTTGAGACAACATCTTCGAAACTGTTGTTTAAATTAAAATTGTCACTACAACTCTACTCCAATTATTTCCGCACGATAAATGTTTCCAAACCAAAAACAACAAAGTAAAATTGCAGTAATAATAATAATAACGATAATAAAAATACTGTAAAAGGAATAAAAGCAACTATAGAGAAGACAGTAGCGTAACTTCAGTACAACTAATAAATTTCGCGATTGATTCGAATCTGAAAGGATATCTGAATAAATTTGAGGATAATTAAACGAAAACTCCCCAAAGATGGATAAAAATCATCGATTTAATGGTTAATTTGAATACCGATTCGATAACCCGACGCCACTGTATTTATAGATGTTGAAATCGTCGGTTTCGATGAGACTGATTGTTCCTCAATTAACTGGAACGGATCGTATTTTTTTGTAATTTTTTTCGATAAAATTTATATTCCAATCTATTATTTTCGATTATTTTAAATCTTCCACTTTATTATTATATAATTAATTGGATTGCAAAAATAGTGAGAGTAATCGATAACGATCACTTCAAATCGTTTATTTTTGATTATCGTCGTTTTTTCGAAAATGCCCCACAAATGATGTAATACTTCAATTCTCTTCTAATCCAGGAATTCATTTATTTTTAGATAAACTATGTGGAATAATTAAAATAACGGCGAGATTCGTTCGGACCGAAAACTTGCCCTACTTCCGCCGAACATTACAGAAAACGACGCTTTTTGTCGACTATTCGTCTTGTCTGATGGAAATTTGTCAACAGTTAGGTACCGGTTTGTTATTTACGATTATTTAATAGAGAAAACCCGATTATTTCGCAACATTGTTAGATTTAAATTGACATTCTGTTTACAATTTTTCCTATCTTTATCATCATAAATCTTGGGCGTTCTAAATATTTGTTTTTTATTTATGATGAAAGTAAAATTATTGGACATAACTTGAACAAGGAAGAATTAACTTACCGTTAAGTAACAGCAGGACTGGACTTTATAACGATTTTCTTTTAGCTGTAAATAATGCAAATTAATTATTTTATGGAATTTTATTAAATTTGCGAATTGTAGCTTCTAAAGACACCAAAAACAGTGTGTTTATAGCTATAAACGAATAGTTAATGCATTTTTAAGAAAATATAAAAATACTTACTAGATAATTACTAATTACTCTACTATAACTTAATTTATTTATTATTATTGCCATTTATCATTAAATTTAGACAAATTTGATAAAATCCACTAGTATGAGACGCCACTGTTAATTAAACAATAATATTTTAATAATCAAACAAACAAACGTGACAATTGAATAATGACAATTTGAAGGTTAGAATACCCGCTAAAGTCTAGTGTGTACACTCCTACTAACAACGCTTACTATGGTATGTTCATATCAAATTAAAGTTGCCAGTTTATCGATTTATATGTAAAATTAATAATTATTATCCTTCAATTTAGCAAATAAATTTTATTATTCGGAACAACAACAGTAAATAATTAGTTTCAATTTATTCTCTAGTAGAAATTATTTATAAAATCGATAATTTTGTTGATATTAGTAGAGTTGACAACAGTGCGAATTTTCTCGATACTATAGTAAGTATGGTTAGGAGCGGCCATTTTTACGACGTAACCTCGAATATTATCAATTAAACAAAACAGTTGTGTCCTTTAAACGTGCTATTTAATTAATTGTTTTAGATCAATTTTAACTAATTTCTAAATAGAATAATGTTTTGTGGTTTACGCAAATTAGAACCACCACCGGACTCGATGGTTAAATATTTAAATCCCTATTGTACGGAGAATTGTTGGACGAATATAATTGATGGGAAATTACAATGCAATTGCGGTATAATCGGTATTTACGAATGGCTATTTATCATGAATAATCAACAACAACAAAATAACGATAATGAAGCGAATAATAACAATAATATAATCAATAATATCGTAATCACGAATACACAAGAGATAATCTTCCATCCGATTTATAGCAGCGGTACGGCGGTATTGCGCGGTGAAAAACCGTTCAAATCGAACCTCCACCATTATTGGGAGATGAAGATCCTATCGAAATTGTACGGAACAGATGTGGTATTAGATTTTCCAATAAACCGACAATTGGTGTTAATATTTGGCATTTTCCAGATGATCGGTATTGGTACAACAAAAACAAACCTAGAAGATTCACGTTATCGTTTTTGTAGTCTATTGGGCCATGACGACCATTCTTGGGGCTATTCGTATAGCGGCCTAATCCAACATTCGAATATTAAAAGGAATTACGGCGTCGAATTCGGTATGGGCAGTCTGATTGGGGTTTATTTAGACATGTGTAATGGTACTTTAGAATTTTTCTTTAATCGGCGCCCTTTAGGTTGTTCCTTTGTAGAAATTCGTTGGAAATCACTGAAATTTTGAATTCTAGGTGTTGCTTTCAACGGTTTAAAATCTTTAGAATTGTACCCGATGATATCATCGACAGCCGCCCAATCGTCAATGAAAATGACCTGTTCTGTGTCCGTTGAGAATCGTTTAGAGTTATTGTGTTTTAAATGTATTGTTAAATATCCGACGTTATTTAAACAATTCAAAAATATACCTGGATTGATTCGTATGTACGAAAAGAAATATTTTTGGTTAATACCGGAAGGTAAATTACAATATTGGAATTGTGCGATATTCTAATTGTTCTAATTTAGATGAATGTAAACGGAAATTAGATGTAGAAGTGTTGAATAATTCCGATTATTTAGCGTGGAAAAAACGGAAAATATCACCACCACCGCCGATATTGTGGAGGAATAATGTTCTACATGCTTTTCTAGCGAATATAGCCGATGATGATGATGATGATATTGTTTCACTACCATCATCATCATCATCATCGTCGTCATCATCATAATCGATCATTGTTCAACCAATCAAACTATAAATAAATCTATTTTCTTAAATTTGTTTCCTAATTTATTTATTTATAGTTTTGAAAGTGGTACGAAACGGAAATTACAAGAACTTTATTAATAAATCTACAATGATTTAAAAGTAAACTAATTAATCGTAGATGTCTTCTCTATCGGCGACATATTGTACAATATCAGCTGGTCGTAACAATTTCTCGGCGTCAGCGTCCGGAATTTCGAAGCCGAATTCATCCTCCATCGCCATGATAACTTCAACGTGATCTAACGAATCCAAACCGAGATCGTTGATGAAATGCGACTCCAATTTCAACTACAATCAATTCATTGTAATTCTATTCGATTTATTTCGATTATTATTCAGAGACTAGAGCCACAAGTGCGATTATTACTACAACTAATCGTGATGAACAGAATGGACTGTTGGGGCATTAATTTTGAATTAAAAATCTTTATAGATGCCCGACAATCCGATTATTGTCCATCACTAATTAAAACTACTCTACCTTATCTGGATCGACTTTATCGTACAATTGTAACACCAATAAAACCCGGTCTTTTATCAATTTTAACGTTAATGGTGGTTTGGAACTGTAACATCGACCAAGTGGCACATGTTTTTTATCAAAATCCAGTCTCTGAAATAATAAACAAAACACTGTTTTTTCATCTTAGAATACCTTATCAGCTGTAACTTTATCATATGATGAGCAAACTTTTAAGACGCGCTCTTTAATCTGATCCAATGTCGGTTTTGTTTTAACGATTTCAGGTGAATAGTAACGTATCTAATAAAGAAAGTGAGGTTATGTGCGTTATGTAATAATATCACAAAATCGATTAAATTTACACGAAATTTCGTTAAATTCGATTCATTTAATTGGACAATTGAGCAAATTTACCTGTAGAATTGTCGATAATTCGGTATTATTGCAATTATTCGAATTAATCAAATTCCGTTGGTAGACATTCGGTAATGTTGTTAAACTCCGTGCTGGTATTGTACGTAAATATTCACTGTGTCGGATTATTATCCGCAAATTTCTAATTAAATTTGCCATTTGATTTTGTTTCAATTTCGTAAATTCTCCGGAAAATTCTTGATGCTCCAGAAAGAGCCCCCGATTGTCAAATTGTTACAATGTCAAAAAAGCCAACTTGATAAAAACAAAACTAGAGGCGCCAATTTTCAAAAATTCACCCAATTTTGCTATTTTCAACCCTCCAATTCTTTATAACAATTGTAACGACGATTTAAATTTTATAATTTTATAATTAAAGCCAATGAGTTAAAATTAAAGTAAAAACGACGATAATTGCAACAATTATTGGAAACATCTGGGGAATTTTATTTTGTAACCAGACAATACAACAGCAATCTGCATTATCGACAACTGTCAAATATTCTGACAGGTTCTGTCAAAATCATAACCCCGTGTCGTTTGGTGGTTGTTTGTAGACAAATTCTTCAATTTTTAAACTACAATCAAATTTTTAACAATAATGGCTGATGTTTTAGATATTAACGATTCGGTAGAATTGGATGTTGAAGATGAAGGCGACCGTAAGTAATTTTTGTTAAAAGAACGACCAAAATTTTCGAACGAACATAACCTTATTCGTAGAAAGTGTATTACGTTTAAAAGATAAAGTTGTTAAACGTAAAGGACGCGGTTTTGGGCCCGGTGAGAATAAAGAACACGAAAAGATCCGTGGCTATGAGAGTATCGATAACGGTGACCAAGGCGATGAACCTGGACCACAAAAATGTAAATAAAATTCTAGAAACTTTCAATTAGCAATTCTAATTCATTTTCTAGCTGTGGAAGGTTGGATATTGTTCGTAACGTCCGTACATGAGGAGGCTAGTGAAGACGATTTAACGGAGAAATTCTCCGAATTTGGTTCAATCAAGAATATTGCAATCAATTTAGATCGACGTACCGGTTTTCTTAAAGTAAAAATATTTGGATTACTATCAAATTGTCATTTTGTAATGGTATCGGTTGTATTCTAGGGGTATGCTTTAGTTGAATATGGCACTTACGAGGAGGCTTTCGCAGCACGTGAAGCTCTACACGGTTCAAAATTATTAGGACAAACAATAGGCGTTGATTGGTGTTTTGTTAAAGGCGCTAGAAAGTAATAGAATTTCTTTTTAAAAACAAACGATAAAATTGTAATATTTTAGGTCAAAGAAACGTAGCACTAGAAGACATTGAGAATTTCCATTTCAACCAAATTCGCATTATATTTAATTTTCCGGTTTAATTCTAAGGTGTATTCAACAATTATGTTTAACGAGGATGTAATAAATTCCTTTTTCTAATTCTAATTTTCTAATTACAAATCGAACAGCGACATCTACTAGATAAACCCACAAGCAGGATGTCATTTGTCAAATTTCAACTATCAAAATTGTTCGAAAGTTTTTTTCAAACTGGTTTATCAGCAATTTTTTTGCTAAATTAAAAAAAGTGATTTATAAATAATTTATGAGCAAATTTCAAATGATTAAATATTCAAATTGCATTGTCGATGCGGTCAATGTTAATGACTTTGAAGTTGTTACCCTTGAAATTCAATATTAGTTGATTTAAATGATTTCAATAAAGCGGTTAAATTTTCGGAATTTATCAATTGAAACCAATTTGAAATTAATATTATTCGATAGAGCATTGAATTTTGAACGTAACATTGATCATTTATCGGCAATTTCAACCAAAATAGCGGAAGTAATCAATAAACAAAGATAACCGCATTTGGATAATGATACCTGCTGATTTCTGTACTAATTTAATTATTATTAATTTCCATACAAAAGGTGTGATAACAAAAACAAACAAATTGTAACAATCGAAGAAAAACGAGGGCATTAAAAGTAAGTAACAACAAATAGTATTCTCTAACTTTTTCTTTTCTCTATACTTATCTCTTTTCAATTATACGATAGAATTGTAAAGAATGAAACAGAAACTGTCAGTATTGTCATGGTAACCATTTGCCAGAAAGTTAGAGAGTACGACTTTTAGAATTTCCATTAACCCAATTCTTTTATAGTTTAGATAAGCAACGATAAGACTCTAGTATTTATAAACCACGCACTATTAAGTCGAATAGAATAAAAACTAAAATGTGGTCAATTTTATTCGTTTTGTTCTCCACATTTAATTATATCAACGGTGGTATTCTATACCACCACGATTCAGAGACACGTCAATCGATCTCATTGGATGGTTTATGGAAATTCACATTAACAACATTAGATAATCCATTTCGTGGACATGAAGAGAAATGGTATGAGAAACAATTCGATAATATCGATAATTTGAAAATCCATCAAATGGCCGTACCATCAAGTTATAACGATATTGATACGAATTCATCGATGCGCGATCATGTTGGTTTAGTTTGGTATGAGAAGAAATTCTTTATACCGAAACAATGGCAAGATCAAAACGTTTGGATACGTTTCTCGTCTGTGTGTTATGCAGCAGAAGTTGTACGTATTTCTTCTAAATTTATTAAATTTTAAATTAATTTGATTAATTTCAGTGGATTAATGGCAAATCGGCTGTATCGCATGTTATCGGACATTTACCATTCCAAGCTGAAATTAGTTCGTTGCTTAATTATGGCCAATTAAATTATATTACAGTTAGTGTTGATAATACATTGTTAGAAACAACAATTCCACAAGGAGCATTAATTGAACTTGATAGGTATATCAGTCGTATTCTGTAATTTCGGGAGATTCGCTACCATAACAACACAAATCAACTAGTTGTTATGGTAACTAATCGTTGTAAAGTTAGAGAATACAACTCTATTTTAATTTATAGTGGTCGAACTAAGCAGACTTATACGTTTGATTTTTTCAATTATGCCGGTATTGATCGTCCTGTTATTTTATATACAACACCGAAAATTTTCATTGATGATATAACTGTAGTAACCGATATTGATGATTCAACAAATGATGGTATTGTTAATTATGAAATTCTAATTCAATCCGATAAAGATGATGGTGATATAGATGAAGAAATTGATAATAATGTGATAAGAATTGATGTTAATTTATTGAATAAAAATGGAGAAATTGTAGCAATTGGTAGAGAGTCTAATGGTAGTTTAATTGTTGAAAATCCGATATTATGGTGGCCGTATTTAATGGATTGTAATCCTGGTTATTTGTATATTTTCGAAGTAAATTATTTGATAAAATACAGGGTGTATTATGACGATAGGGTCCACTATTGCATACAGAGTGAGCCAAGTGGTTGGCCTATTNGAAAGATAATTTAATTCCATAAAATTTAGCGTAAAGTGCATAGTTTGAACTATTTGATTTCCAAATTTGGATTGTCTAGCAATAATACTTTTCGAGATATGAATTTTTTAATAAAACACTACAAAATCAAACTTTTCAGAAAAAGTCAAAATTCCTGAAAAACTATTAACATTAGACCATAGGTCATGTTATCCAAGTCTATTTCATTTTTACCATAGAATCTAAATATGGAATAAAAAATATACCATTCCATTTAAAATAAGAAAGTAGGGTGCACTACCCCGTACACCGGAGGTTGATAGAACAACGAAAATATTTTCCAGGTGTAGTTCAGGTGGAAAAACGGGTGCATACCAAATTCCAGAAACTTTCATCAATTAGAACTCTTTAAACGTCTAATAGGCCAACCACCTTGGCTCACTCTGTATATTGAGGGTCGATAGAATAAACTTGAAAACTGCAAATTTTAAAATCTCTGGCCCATCCTCATGACACACCCTGTAGAATTTGGTTATAATTAATTGGTTATTTAAAGGTGGTTTTATGGAATGGTACAGTATTATTAGATAAATACCGTTTACCGATCGGTATACGTCGAATCGATTGGAATTCAACTAGTCTATTAATAAATAATAAACCGGTCTATTTACGAGGTTTCGGACGACATGAAGATTCCGATATTAGAGGCAAAGGCCTAGATTTACCATTAATTTTAAGAGATTATAATTTAATCAAATGGATTGGTGCTAATTCATATCGTACATCGCATTATCCATATGCTGAAGAAATTATGGATCTAGCTGACCAATATGGTATAATGATCATCAATGAAGCTCCAGCTGTAAATACAGAGTAATCTTTAAATTAGAATTTTTTCAACAATAATTTAATCAAAACAAAATAGGAAATTTTCAGGCGAACTACTACGCAACCATAAACAATCATTAACTGAATTGATACAACGCGACAAGAATCGTCCTTGTGTTCTAATGTGGTCGGCTTCTAATGAACCTAGGACACAATATAAAGAATCTGAAAATTATTTCAAGTATGTCGTTGATTGATCAATTATGTTGTTGTAATTGTGTAACATTTTAGACAAATTGTCGAACATATAAAGTCATTAGATGAAACACGTCCGGTAACAATTGTGAATGCTCAACATCCGCAAGTTGATCATTCAGCTAAATTCATTGATATTATCAGTTTTAATTTATATCAAGGATGGTACGCTAATGCAGGTGATTTAGATACAATATTACCTTCTGTATTATATTTTGCAAAATTATGGAATTTACTCCACAATAAACCTGTATTGATAACTGAATATGGTGGCGATACACAAGAAGGTCTACATATCGTAATTATTCGAATAAAATTAATCAGTCGTATTCTCTAACTTGTCGATGATTTACAGCGTTCTTGTAGTAACGAATCGCTAGTTATAGAATACGACTGTAATCCTATGAATTTAATCGGAATAATTCCAGTTACCCTCGTTTATATGGTCGGAAGATTACCAAGTGAATTTGTTATCGAAACATTTTGAAGCTTTCGATAAGTTGAGAGAGGAAGGTTGGTTTGTTGGCGAGATGATTTGGAATTTTGCCGATTTTAAAACAGACCAAAGTATTTAAAATTTCTTTCATTCTATTATCGTATAATTATATTTAAAATTTCAATTAGCTTATACACGTGTTGGTGGCAATAAAAAAGGTATATTTACCAGGAATCGTCAACCGAAAGCTGCCGCTTATTTAATGAGACAACGTTATTGGTTATTAGCACAACATTTAGATGGTGTTCAATTACCCAAAGATTTAGTCAATTATGTTTTTACAAATAAACCAATTAAAGATGAATTGTAAATTTAAAAAACAAACAGTTTGTAAATTAAAAACACATCTCATAAGTTGGTGGTTTCTCTGGTATTTTATCTAAATCATCAATATCATCATTATTAAACCAATTCTTATCATCATCATTCAATTCATCTAATTTCGAATAGAAATCGTCGTTGTATTTCTGGTTATTGTTTGTTTGATTGAAGAAATTGGCCGATTGTTGTTGAACTGAATTCGTAACGTCGGGATGGATGAAACCACCGTTGAAATTTTGTTGAAATATACTGTTCTGTTGTTGTTGTTGTTGTTGCTGTTGTTGATTGAATGTAAATTGGGATTGTTGTACCGGAAAAATCGGTTTTTGAGGCTTTGTTGTTGAGATATCGTTGTTAAAAAATTGTTGTTGTTGTTGTATTTCTTTACTAAAATTATTCTGTTGAAATGCCGTTGTTAGCTTTTCATTACTTTGTTGTTGTTGTTGTTGTTGTTGTTGTGAATTATAGATTTGTTTTAATGCGTTTATGATATCCGGAGTTGGATTTTGTAATGTTTTATTCTTCATCATAGCCTGTTGTAATAATAGTTGTAAATTATATTTATATTGTTGTAATGTGTTATTTTTAACAGCTTCATAAAACATATAACGTATTTCTTCCATACTATAATCAACAAAACCAGGATATGGTGGTTTCTCTTTAAATGGTGCATATGATGATAATAACCATTGACCACCCTTTTCAGCTGTTATCATATCGTTAACTACCGATTTTATTAAAATATTTACGTCTATATTTGTATTGTGTTGTTGTTGTTGTTGGTGGTGTGGTTGATGATGTAATTGTTGTGGTTGTTGATGTAATTGTTGTAATTGTGGTTGTTGAAACAATAATTGTTGAGACTGTTGTTGTTGTTGTTGTTGTTGGAAAACTGACGCTTGTGGTTGGAATAGTGACGATTGTTGTTGTGGTTGTACATTTCTTAATAATATCGACGTAGAATTCACATATCTATAATCTGAAATAAATCAACAAAAAATTGATGTTTTTAATTTTATAAATATTGATAAAAATTATTACCACCAGGTAGTTGATGATCATATTTACAATTATTGCCGTATCGACAAGTACCTTGTTGATAAAATCGACACAACACCATTATTATAAATTATTTAATTTCCAATCTTTATAGTTTAAAAATAAAAAACAATTGTTTATCAATCAAATCTAATTGTCAAAATTTTGAGGTTATATCGCAATATAACCACTACTACCAACTTAACACAAATAAAAAAATTATAGTTTATACCACACCAAAGCAGAAACGTATAAAGGGTTGCCTAACTTACACTAATAATTATCGAAAATAATTATCTCATTGGAAATTTATCACATCTATTAAGAATTTATTCCACTTATATAAACTACAAATTTAATTATACATAAATTCTATTATTCAAGTAGAAAAACTAATTAAAAAACCGGAAAAGTATAATATTTGAAATTTACCGCTTATTATCGATAATTAAACTGTCAACCATCTGTCAATCTTCAACTGCCAATATTTGAAAAATTAACAATTCTCTAAAAATGAATAAACAATAAATAAATAATGGAAGAAAGTGATAGTGTTTATCGATTAATAACAGAATTATGTGGAAAATTCACCAACGATCCGGAAATTATACGAAAATACCGTCAACAAGCTTACGATATTCTATTGAAAGGACGTCCTATTGAAAATATATCAGGTAGGAAGCCCTCGTTAAAAAACACCAAAAAATTAACGATAATTATGAATAATTCCAACAGGATTTAAAGATTTAACAACTACAAACGTTCTTGTCAACGTTCATGCATGGCAATTTATATTAGCCACAAAATACGATCTAAAACAACATGCTAGAAGATTGGTGGAATTGTGTGAAGACGTACAAAAAGTCCACGGTGACAACATTATCAAATTCTTGATGTGTTTACGAAATATACCCAAGAAATCGAACGATTTTGAAGTAAATTAATCTAGAAATTAATCGATTGAATGAATTAATCAAGAAAATTAGACATTTTCAGATTTACCATTATCTTTATCGACATATCAAACCAATCCTGAAGTTAATCACGAATTTATCGAGGAAATTGATGGAAATGAGGAAAATTCCGATGATATCTGGGCGAGTGTATCGAAACATTCATTTTCGAATCGCAGGACTTGGGAAGCGTTCGGTCAAATTGAAATTGGTAAAGAATTATTTTTAAGTGAAATCTCCGCAACTTTATGGTTAAAAAATCTACCATCCACTTATATCAACAATGATAATAATATTGGTGATACTAACAATAGGAAAGTTAATCTCAACATAAAGACAATACAAGAGTTTATTAATGATTTGAAGTATTTGTTAAGTAATTAGATTGTTGCGAATTTAGATTTTTGTTGATTTAAATGGCGAATTTTTTTAGTTGGAATGGCGTCTTACAGTTTCACGTATGAAGAAGATTTGAAGAAATTCTATTTATTACCAAATATAACTATCGATGGTGTATCAATAGAAACGTTGAATTGTTTATGTGATGAATTAATAATGTGTGGTAATTATTACAAACAATTACAAGATTTTATAACAATTAACCAATATAATGGGAAATATAAACAGGATGGTTATATGTTTATTGTAAGTTCGTTATAATTGAAATTCTTTGATTAATTCGTGAATTAATTGTAGGAATTGTGTAAAAGTATTGGTCGTTATTTGGAATTCTATCGTACAATTATAATAAAACTACCAAATAACATCAAATTATTAAATTTGATCAATACAACCAAACAAATACGTGATCAATTGATATTATTGGCGAATATTTGTCAAATACAACAACAACAATTACTAAAATTACCAACTTTTGATCAAGATTATTTAACGATTAATACAAGTGGAATATCATTTCTCAATTATTTATATCGTACAATATTGAATCAATATGATAAACAATCATTATCAGCATTATTATCGATATTATATCCAATGTTACAGACTTATTATTCGAATTTCCTACAATCATGGTTGTTTTACGGTACAATCGATGATCCATTCAATGAATTCTTTATAAAATTGAATCCTGAATATGTACAATCGACAGTTTGTAGTAATAATAATAATAATGGTCGTTATTATTGGACGAAATCTTTTAAAATACGTTACGATATTATTCCCGATTTTTTAGAGAATTTATATATGTTGATATTTAAATGTGGCCGGGCCATGAATTTATTGAAATTGTGTACCAAATCGGTAGGTTTATTTCCAACAAATTAGAACGTAATTCTTAACTTGATTCAGTGTTTCTATATAAACCAAATTTTAGAAAATTCCATCAATCTACGAATTACGTTCTAATTGTAGTTGTTCAATTAAAAATCAATTGATCTATTTTAGAATCGATTATGTTTGTATTTGTTGAAAGAAAAACCGTACATTTTCTCATCGTGTTTCACATTAAAACAATTAAATCTATTAGAGAAGAGTTTGAAAATTTATTCCAAAAATATTGAGGATGAATGTGGGGAATTGTTTAAATTACACGATTATATCAAACAAGAATTAAAACCCAATCGAAAATTATTGGAATTAATCAACAAACAACGATCAGTAACATTAAATAGAATCGAATGTAATTAATTTTCTATTAATTTAAAACATTTTTAATTAATTAAATTGTAGTGGAACGGAAGAAAATTACCGTTGAAGAAAATTTGGAAAAAACTGGAAAATTTGACGAATTCAAAGCAGATTTGGATCAACAACTTGAATTGAAAGAACAACAAAAACAACAAGAATTACAACAACAAATCCAAATGATCGGTGACAATTTGATTGCCGAACAAATTAAGAATGATTTAATCGAGAAAGAAGCGTAATTATCTTTATTGTTATTAAATCCTAATCGATTTAAATTATTCGAAATGAATTGTGTAGTATTCTGTAATCAATTATTTACATCTGCATTAACAGAATACCACTCAATTACTAATTAATTGTCTAATTAACTACAATTTTAGTAAAGAAATAGCGGAATATTACGATAATTTATGTGAAATTGTTGATGAACGAAAACAAATAGCAACCAATGAAATCGATAAATTAAAACAAACAACAAATTTGGATGTAATCAATGCTAATAATATAAAATTAGACACATTTAAAACTGCTAAAAAAATTAAAGAAGAAATATTAAAAACAGAATACGATATTATCATCACTAATAACGATAATACTAATAATAATAATATTAATAATCGAATTGATAATAATCGTAATTTAACCGAAGCCCAAAGGAATAAATTGAAAGTTTTAGGCTCCGAATTCGGTATAAATTTGATTGAATCGCAAATTAATAATAATTTTATTCGAAATACTGAGACGATATTAAATAAAAATAATAGACAACAATTATCATTGGATTTAAATGATGATAAAAGAATTATCGATAAACCGATACCAATGTCGATTGATTCGACACCATTAAGTGATTTAACAACAACATCAAATCGTTTATCATCAAGTTTAAGTTGTTTAGATAAATTATTAACACCAGAAACCGGTTGTAGTAGTAATTATAGTAGAACAACAGAGAATTGTTTTGATTTCACTAAAAAAATTGAAGAATTCTCCACGATATTAACAACAAATGATGATAATAGTGGTGAGAAATTGATATTTTCTAAACGTATGTCGATATTTGATTTATCAAATAATAACGATGATATTCGTCTATTTAAAATGTATCTACACGAAAGCCTCTATAGACCAATACAATTACATATGAGATTTGTTAATAGTGAATTGTTGAAATATTTCTTTATCGATTTGAATTATTTGAAACATTTGAAATTGTTGCGCCATTTCTATTTTCTACAAGATGGTGGTTTTGCTTGTAATCTAACAGTGAATTTATATGAGAAATTGTACAAATGCATGAAACCCGACGATTTAATTAATTGTCGAATCTTGAAGAATTTAATACAATTCGCTTTAGATAATTCGGCAAATTCGTTAGATGATAATCTATCCGATTTATCGTTTCGTATAAATTCTTTACCGAAACAATTCAATTTACGCGATCCGAATGTTTTGAATTGTTTATCGTTAACATATCGAATAAAATGGCCATTGAATATTCTATTAACACAAGATACTCTAAATAAATATGATGATATTTTCAAATATTTATTGAAACTCAATCGTGTATCTTGGGTATTGAAGAAAATCCACATGGAGTTGAAGATTTTCGTTAAAGAAACCGGAAAGAGAAGTATTTATCTAATATCATCGCCGCATTATCGTAAATTGCATCAATATCGATACGTTATGTTGCATATAATACAAACTTTACAAAATTATGTTATCGGAGAGGTTTTACAGCCGAGTTGGCAGACATTTCTGAAACAATTACAAAATGTTAATGATTTAGATCAATTATATACAATACATTCGAATTATATTAAAAATATTCTATTTTTGTAAGTATATAGGGTGTCACATACAGTAAGTTGCGATTTTGTAAACGTAGGTCCGCTTCTTGTTTCATCCGCTTGTCGGTAATGCTGATTATTGCTGGTTATAGGCCCGCAAATTTGCTCCAAAAAATTGGGTAGTACTTGTATTTCAAATAAATCTTGAATGGAAGCAAGAAGGACCTACGTTCACAAATTCAATAAAGACGTTGGCCTATTAAAAGTATAGAAACTTCTGATTTCTTATTGTTGGAAGTAAAATTTGAAATTTTTCTACGTGAATTAGCTTTAGAAAATAATTTCGTTGTTCTATCAATCCTCGGTATATAGAATTGATACTTTATTGCTTTATTTTTAAAAAGTAGGGTATTCTATCCCATATTTGGGGAGTTGATAGAATAACGAGAATATTTTCTAGGGGTAGTACCAAATTTCCAACAATTAGAACTTCTTATATGCTTAATCGGCTAACCTTTTAGCTTACTCTGGTTGTATTTGATTAGTTTTCTAATCGATTTATTTGTAGGTGTTGTTTGAATAAGAAATCGGCTCCATTAAATAAAACGATCGAGAATATCTTTTCAGTTATATTGAAATTCTACGATTATTTACGTTCAAGACAATGGGAAATCAAAAATGGTCTTTACGTACATCCAAATTTCGATAAATTACAAAGTATTTATGAGAATTTCGATCAATTCGTTCTATATTTGTTTAAAATTTGTCGTAAAGTTATTAAAACTGGTTATCAATCAAATTTAATACAATTATTGGATATGTTGGATATTAATGATTATTATAGAAACAAATTGGATGTTTAATAATAAAAATTTAACAAGTTTTCTCTTATTTCAGTCGTGAACTTATTCAAATATAATCGAAAATATTTATAAACGGTGATCCAAGAAGATAATCTATTTGAAATATAAGAAATTGCACTTTGTGGGCGTATATCCGCTTTTTATTTCAATTTTTTATATTTCTAATCTTGTAACACCCTAGGCATGCAGATGTCAACGTGTATGTTCTGCTTTATTTAAAATTGCACCATATTCCAGAATTTCTATTCTAGGGATTTTTGTTTTTGATTTGTGTGACGTAACTCATATACTCCTATATAACCCCACTTTTGTTGCACAATATTGTTCAAAATTCATTGATATTCATTCAAACAACATACTTTTGTGATATTAGTTTTTAATTTCTTTGTATTATTGTTTAGTATAATTATAATAATGTCGCGTACTTGGTCGAAAATTACAACACCAGAAGTGGTGAGTTTTGACGAAATTATGTCCGAAGAATTGGCTCGAGATTTACAAGCAAAAGAAGAGGTACGATTTGCTGAAGAAATGTTAAAAAACACAAAAATTGCCGATGATGAATCAACAATAGCAGCCGCATCAGCAGTTGCAGCAATAACAAACGATTCTTGTGAATCGGATGCGGTAATCGCCAGAATGTTACAATTACAATTCGATAAAGAATACGATGAGAATTTGAAACGTACCGAACAGAAATTCAATGGCAAATCTAAAGTTTCCGTATCGTTCGAGAATTATCGACGAGTACCACAGAATTTCGGTAATTCAATTGTCTAACAAAAAAAACCAATTATAAAACTATTATTGTAGATTTCGAGAGTAATTCCGATAGTGACGAAGAAATCGAAGATATTCGCGATCGAAAAGATTGGGATCGTTTCGATCAATTAAAAAAACAATTCGATTCGATACCATCGTGCGGTTATAAAATGATCGATGGTAATATGGTAACGAAACATGATGTTACAATGAGTGGTAGAAAAAATGCATGTAAATTACTATCATTCCCACCGGAATTCCAGACTGGAGATGGTGAAGATTTCGATTTGAAATTATCAAATAAAGTCTTCAATAGTTTGAAGCGACATTCACAACATAGTGAACAATTACGACGACATCGAATTAAAGATAAGAAAGAAGACCGTGCTACTGCCGAATTTGGCTTAGATCAATACACCACACATCTTTTATATAAATTAATTGAACAAGCATTATTAGAGAAAATCAACGGTATTATTAGTATCGGTAAAGAATCGGTTATTTTACATGCCGATGGTAATATTGATTATCACGACAATAATAGTGGTAATAATGCTAAAATAATACCGTTAGATTGCGTTGTTAAAGTGTACAAGACGACATTATCGGAATTTAAACAACGCGATAAATACATAAGAGACGATTATCGTTTCAAAGATCGTATTGGTAATAAACAGACATCGCGTAAAATGATCAATTTATGGGCGGAGAAGGAGATGCATAATTTATATCGTTTAAAACAAGCAAATATACCATGTCCGGATGTTGTTCTATTAAAGAAACATCTATTAGTGATGTCGATGATTGGTGATAATCACCAGCCGGCTTTGAAATTGAAAGATGCCAAAATGCATCTAAACGATTATATTCTAGCATATGAACAAATTATAAAAATCTTAAAAGATTTATATAATTTAGCAAAATTAGTACATGCCGATCTATCCGAATATAATATTTTATGGTATCAACAACAATGCTATATAATTGATGTTGGTCAATCGGTAATGTTGTCGCATATGTGTGCTATGGAGTTCTTGAAACGTGATTGTGACAATATCATTAATGTAATTTTATAATAATTCAATTAATTGTATTTTAATTTAATTTAATTTTTAGTTTTTTATGAAGAAGGAAATACCGGACATTTCTACATCTGATGAATTATTCAAATCAATTACCGGTGTTGATTATTTTCAAAAACATCGAATTATGGATGATGGTAGTAGTGGTGGTTGTTGTAATAAATTGAAAGCCCACCATTATAGTATTGTTGATGGTGTTTTTACAACAACAATGGCAATTGGTGATGAATACAATTTTGATCAGGCTTGGCAACAACAACAACAAACGAAAAAGGCTGATTTAGTCGATCCACCATTGGCTTAAATTTAAATATTATTCCCTATTTATTGTTGATTTATTTGGCGATTGTAATTAGAATTGAAGGGTATTATGAGTTTATTTAATTCTTGCAATAAATATCAACATTTTCGACAAATTTACTTCTATTATTGTTGATTGCAACTTTTTTGTTACCGTAACAATATTGTAGAACAACAATTTTGAATAGATCAAACAATGAATTTCTTTGATTCCATCTTATCTATTAATTTGGTCAACTACAATTTTGTTACAAGTCCCCGAAATTTAGTTTTATTAATTATTTAATTTCACTATTTTTGTTTTAATTCATTTTTCAACAATTTTTATGTTGAATGTTATTCTCTGCAGAGAAATCTGGGAGGCCTTGGTATCGACAATTAAATAATTATTGCTACACGCTAATTAGTAATTAATTAATTTTAATTGCAACAATCAATTCTATGCAATTATATTCGTGATACAGGAGGATTAGTACAGTAGTTCAATTGTCAACGACAGGGTTGTATTTGAAATATTNCGTATGGGCACGAATGACAAAACATGCACCCCTTAGAATAGAATGAAGTACTTATATACCAAAAATCAACAAAATCGGGAGTTTCGACTTCGTAAGGTTTACTTGTTAGCTATGCTTTCTTCAAGCACTTAATAAATGTTAAATGTTGCAAAGCATGAAATAAGCTACGACTCTATTCACCAAAGACATGGCCAACTGCAAAATACATTAACTTGGTACACCCGACTTTGTAATATTTTAAAATTAGTGAAAAATTATTCAAATTAATCTTTAGGTATAAAATTAATTAGCTTTAGAACTTAAATTTTGCTTATTAATCAACTATAGATTATTTTTTATTTATTGACGCTTTATTATAATAAATTATGGTGATTCATAAAAAAATAAATTAACCACAGATAACAATGACAAGATAAATCCATCCATATTGTTTCGATAAGAGATTCTAGGCGAAAACGGGACATGTCCTAAATAATAAAGGACTCTAGACTTTAATATAAGAAATGATGATTGTCATAAACAGGTAAAGAGATAAATTTCAAGTTTTCTTTTCCACGTATTCCAATTAAAATGCGATTTTTACGAGTCTATAGCACACCTTTTTAACAATCGTCAATATTTGTCAGGAAATATGACAAAATCAAAAAATGTGGAATTTCTATTTTACTCAATATTTATCGTTGTAGTTCAACATTTAAAACTAGCTATTCAACCCTGATTTCCTTAGATTTTGTGCAACAACCCTCCAAAATAGTCGATAGTGAAATCTTTACAAATCAATCAATCAATAATGAAGTTTTTACTAATATTCGTAATGTTTATCGTTAGAAATTCAATTGATCAAGGTTAATTTTGTTAAAATTATTATTCATTATTAATTAATTATTAATTTCTAGTTGATGGTTTATATTGTTACGAGTGTACGAAATATTACCGTGGTATTAACTGTTTTAATCCGGATTTCACTGGAAATGTTGGTTTTGTTGATTGTAGACATTCCGGTTTTATTGTTAACAATTACCCTGGTGCTCAATATCAATGTGTTACATTTATAGATCGATGTAAGTTCAAATACGGTCCTGTTCATTTTTAGTACATAATTCTTACGCCTATTATACAGTAATTAAGAAGCTAAGCGCACAGTTGGCCATGCCTTTGAAACATATTGTCGTAGCTTTATTCATATTCATAGCCGTACAAAGTACAACATTACAAATAAATTACTGTAGCATATTCTGTACATTGAAGTATGAATCAATCTACGCTACGTAATCAAAAGTACAGTTAATTGGGAGGTGGAATACACCCTGTATATTTCAGGCAAAGTTTAAATATACAATTATGGTTTGTAAATTATTATATTATATGTATAATTAGTAATTAAAATCACCCTGTATTGGTGATATGTGTGCCGCGCTATTCCTCGTCGCAGTAGGCTATAACGTTGCGAACGTACGTCAGTTTCTTGTTTCAACTAAATAATCTACATTACCGACATCTTCATTTCAACAGATTGTCGGTAATGCAGATTATTAAGCTGAATCAAGAAGCTGCCCTACGTTCACAAACTCATAAGTTACTGCGAAGACGAATATCATGGTATACATGGTATAGTTTAGTGTATGCAACCAGTAATACGTATAATATTTTAAATTTTGGCGGCAAAGTTGGAGATTTTTCCTGTTGTAATTTTCTAATTTTAATAATTTAATTTCAGATCGTAATAATCAAACAGAAATAGTACGTCGATGTGCCCTAAAAACGGACAGAGAATTTTGTGATTTACATCGAAATGAAGCACAAATAAATGGCGTTAAAGTTGTTGATTGTCATAGTTGTAAAGATGATTATTGTAATGGTGCTATCGAAATTCGAGCTAAATTTACATTACTCTTATCAATATTTGCTTTACTTCTTATGAAATAATCTCACCTTAAATATAAGATTTTTTTTTTAATTTTAACATAATTTATTAACATTGTAATATTCCATTCGTGTAATTTTTGTATATTTTTAATTTCAAGTTTAAAATTTCAATAGCATCATCAAGTTTATTTTGTCTACGTAATATGAATCATTTTAACAATATTTTTCCCAATACAGACATAATAAATAAAATTTATTTATAAATAAAATACACACAAATTATATTCTATTTTCCCTTATATTTCCGTTAAAAATAGAAATCGAATTCGTTTTAATTATGCCACCTGTTATCAGTAGCTTAGCAACGAACGACGCCCTGGCGTCTGGGCGTCGAGATGCCTCGTACATCGGCACTTAAGGGCGTCTCAGAAACTATCAATCGATAAACGACGTACATGTGTAAAAGAGCCGAAAACAACAACATTGACCAATTAAATTAAAAAGAAATCAATTTAATTAAGAAAATTGTGTAAACCACGGATATCCTCTAATTTAATCACCCTATCTCTATCCATCAATAACTCAAATATTCTAGTTAGAAAAAGACGACTATTATAAATTCTACACAAAAAAAATACCTATTTTTATCACTGTTTATATCAGTGAAATATATGGTACTATCCTTATTTAACCGTAGTAGAGTTGGGTGAATACGTAGTGAATATTTGTGAATCACAGGCAGAAACAAATTGTGGCCAACAGACATTTGTTATTTGTTAGCATTTTGTTGGTGCAGAACAGTTGAATTCAGGTCGAATTTTCACTTTCTTCAAGCGAAATTCACTAAAATAACAAGAAGAATGGCTGGCAATCTTCCATCTTGTCTTGTATTCTTACTGATTATCAATACAGGTAATTATAATTAATTATTTTTAATTATATCGAGTAAATCAAGGCTGTGGGGATTTTATTGAAATAAATTATTACAAGTAAGCAGTTTCTTTTGTTTTTTACGTTTATTTGTTATCGAAAATGGGTCACAACCGTCTAAATTTTTTGATTTTCTTATTTCAGTTTTCGGTTTAACCTGTTATCATTGTGATAGCAGTGAGAATTCTTTATGCAAATATGGTTTGACCAGTTTCACCTATAATACAATGGATTGTGAAGCCCAAACTGGTAGCAGTATTGGTAATTTTTTTGGTAGCATTATCCCAAAACAATGCATGAAGATTACAGCTAAAAGTAATAATTTGCCTTTTATTTTTATTATAGTTTTTTTATAAATTCTTATAAATTTGTAGCTAAAGATGGTACCGAATATGTTGGTCGTTCATGCGCCATCCATTTGGGCGATACAGCATGTACGGCATTTGTTAAAACAATTGGTTTCTTTGGTGGTATAACTAATGATATTGAAGATATGCAGTGTTATATGTGCGATGGTGATAAATGTAATTCAACAGTACAATTGAATGCTAATTTTGGTACAATATTCGGTTTAATAATAGCATCATTAGCATTCTTATTTTAATCAGTATTATTAACAACCATCATCGTTTCAATAAATGGGAAACTATTTATTTTTCTATATAGAAATTTCCAATTTTCTATACTTTCTTTTTTGTAATGCTCTGCGTCAAAAATATTATATTTAAAGTAGGTAGATTTAGATTAGATTTATTCCTATTTAATACGGGTTGTCTCAAATATTTAACTTAAGAGACACTCTATATTTTTGAAAACTGTAATGCTTAAAAGTTACCGTTAATTACTTTACTGTTTAATTGTAGAGCTATAAAACAATAAATTTATGTTTGTATAATTTCGTCTATACTATATTCATCAGATATACCATAATTGGCCATGCTTTGGTTATCTAGGGTCGTAGATTGATTCATATTTCCTAAATTTTGATATTTATACATTTATACAAAGAAAACTACATTTAAATTGACGAATATTCATGATTATTTATTACGATGACATCATTAATTGTAGAGGGATCATATGAGTAGTTTTTGAAAGATTTTTCTCTATTTCTTGAATATTGTTCAACAGAATATTTATTTTTGAAATCTAATTATAAATAACATCACGTGATTACGTCCAACCTTTTGGCAAAATCTATTGGTTTCTCCTACTATAAAATTTTACCACTACAATTCGATTTTTATAATACAATAATTATTATTGTAAGTTGTAGAATTTCATTTGAATTTCAATCAGTCGCTTGATAACCTTCAATACGTTAAGTTTACAAGACAAACATTGATAAATAACAATGAAGATCTATTTGTTGGTTCTATTATTAACAATTACCACTATAACATGTGAGTAGGATGTTGATTTTTTTTTCTAATTTGTAAAATGTTAATTAATTTTCTCTACAGATGTGGATTCAATTAAATGTCATGTCTGTCCAAGAGTTACAGAAACGTGTAAATTGGATAACGCCGAATTGATTGAATGTGGTAAAAATGGCATTTGTCTTACACAAATACGTAAAGGTATTCTAATTTATTTATTTTTTCAATGATGATGATGACAAAATTTTATTATAGATGCAACTGATAGAACTTTAGCTATACGTAAATGTGGTGTACCTGATGCAAAAACAAAACAAGTACAATGTCCATCTGATTCGGATTGTACCCAATGTGATAAGGATGGTTGTAGTGGAGCTAATTCGATTAATTCTCAATTAACATTTGGTATAATTACAACAATTACAACAATGATTTTTATGAAATTTGTATTTTAAATAATTAATAATAAAAATTTCAACAATTTAGTCTTTGAATCTAATGAATAAACAAAACGAGCCGCCTATGTTAAGAATAATCTCCATATTTAGTACGATCGAAATAGAATAATAATCAAATGAATTAAGAATTAGAAAATGTTGCGCCATCTTCTTGAAAAACCACTAATTATTTTAAAATGGCTGTCTAACCGGCCCCTAGCCTATTGGCCACATTTTAAAAGGAAAATTGGTAGGTACACCTGATTCACTAATTTTTCGATAAAGGTCCAAAATTTGTAAAAAACCAATAATGTAGAAGCACCTCATTGAAAACAACACTTTTGTTGCAGTTACGTGATAATTTAATTGCAATACCAACTAAATATACATAAAGTTACTAAATTAGTGAGGTATTTAGTAAAAATTAGGGACTTTTATCGCGCTATATTCTCGTCAATCTTCCATTAAGTGAGCCCCCATGATTATTCATTTAAATTTCCAACCTTATAATTTTAAAACACATTAATAAAAATAAAGATAATTTGAAGCATTTAAATTTATGAATGGTTATACAAGTTCACCAACCCACTTTTTGAAGGGCGCTCGATTCAATTTGGCCAATGGAAAAACTTCTTTGTGATGTGCTTTCAGAGAGCACAATGTTGTTTTATCAAAGACGCATTGATTTTAGCGGCATCTAGTGTATTGATGGTTGCATATTTTCAGAGATTTATTAAGAATTTCTGGTATTTCCCATTAATTTTTCATAGAAATTTCGAACACACCATGTTGTATACGTTTCATTTTTATTAGAATTAATGAACAGTTGTTGCGCTTTAACACTACTCTTGTTATCACTGTATTACTTATTATCGTAAATAGTTCGATAAATATCCGCCATTTTAGTTTTATTATTCATATAAATAAGGCTGTTTGTTTGGAAAAAAAATTCATCAAATTACCCAACCAAAAATGTCCGGTTTTATTCATTTAGTGAAATTTATCGTACTACTAACTTTAATAAATATTGTCCTGGCTGATGAAGGTGAGTAGATTATCATTACAAAAAATCGAAACAGGTAATTGTTTTGATAACAATTTTGATTGGTAGATAAACTTATCAAAAACAACCCCACCCTTTATTCTAATTGGATTAAATAACAAAATAACGCCTACAATTGTTTTATTTTATTTATTTGTATTTTATAGGCAAATCAATTAAATGTTACATTTGTACGGAAGAATGTAAAATAACTGATAAGACTGAACAGCGAAGTTGTGGTCTTAATATTAGTCCAACACAGGCAGCATATTGTGTCAAAGAATGGAAAACTGGTAGGTTTTTCCACATTTTAAAATGTTCAATTCATTGGAAAAACTAATTTTATGTTTTTTTCTTTATAACATACAGGAACAAATCATTCTGACGTAGCAAAACGTCGGTGTGTTATCGCAAAAAAAGGTGATAAACCCAAATGTGAGGATGGTTATGAATGTGGTGAATTCTGTCAAACCGATCTATGTAATTTAGCAACAAATAAATTGCCAATGGATCGATTCTCAATTATCTTCATCAGTGTTTTAATCGTATTATTGAAACCAATAATTAATTTAATTTAATTATTATCATTATTGTAAACGATTGCTTTATTGTCACAATAGTCGTTATTTTTGTCAATCAAACTGGCACAATTGATAATCAATCAATAATTGTAACTGAAATGGAATTGATTATTTCAATTATTCAACACCTGTCATTATTACAATATTGACGTATTTTATTGAATTAAATTGAAAAGTTCAAATTATTTTTGCTTTATTAAATTTAGTAGTTTATGTATATTTTATAATAAACCAGTGCCGTAATTCGAAATTTAAAGCTCCTAAGTCATTGTTAATTAATCGATGTTGTAAATTGTGCCTATGTGATAAATTTTGTTTATATCTTTGGGTATGCTTTATTATATAAAAAGGAACAATTAGAATTTAAATCTATATAATGGCCGTTTTTTTTAATACAACCTTGAATAGAAGTCCCCACTTTTAACTAACTGGAATATCCAAAAATACCGACCAAATGTGTATAGTTCATGAATTTAAAGCAGGAATTGCAGCAGAACTCAGACAACTAACCAAGAAAAAGGCAACAAAAACTAAATCAATAGAAGCTGCCACAAGAACTAACTAATTGTAAGATTATTTAAGAAATAAAAAAGGTTTACTTTATTGCGGCATGTATCCCACTCTCGGCGCCACTGATCATACGGTAGATATTTCAAATTGGTAGCAAATAACGTCAGAAATACCATCAGAAGATAAAGTTAGGCTTTTTTATTGTAAAAGATCTACTATATTATCGAATTATCTCCACTATCAGATTATATGAAGGAAAATCTATAAATTTCATACTTTTATTAGTTCTTCAATTCATAAACTCTATAAAGAATTGTGATAGATGGCGTGCAAGTTTGTTACTATATTTTTCAAATTGTTGGCGTTCCCCCAATCTACTCACTGCTATTTTAGTAAAGTGACTAAAACCTTCTAGTTGATTCTTATTGGAAATTTATCGGTAATTTTTTTCTCCGGTTGCTTTTTAATCAAGTGAAAGCATCAAAGAATTCGATTTGCCTCTATCGATCTACAATACAGTTGAATTGAATTGAATTGAAAGAAAATGTCGAAATTTTTCATCGTTCTAGTTGCACTCGCTTTAATCCAAACAAGTAAGTTATTTATTAATTCTCTATTAATTAAATATCATCAATAATAGAATTAGAGAGAAATTCTAGAAGACGTAATAGTTATTTTTATATTAACAGTTTCTAGAACGCAACATTAACGTGTGTGGAATTCGTAATTAATTTGAAACAAACTCAATTAGATTCAATATTTGAATATTAAATTAAACGCTCCATTATTTCGATTTAATTAACGTTAATATTGGACAATTATTAAGTTAGGGATTATAAAAAAAAATAGACCGGCACCAGGACGTCTATAGACAATCCTAGAAATCGATCGTGCCCTAATTCTGTAACTTTTTTTGTCTTCAAGTTTACCATTTATTTACAACTTCTATTATCATCATCATTATTTTTGAATTTGTTATAAAGGTTTGGCATTGAAATGTCGCAAATGCGGTAATACCGAATGTTCAATGGATAAATTAATAGAGGAGCAATGTCCAGCACCACCATCAAATAATAAAGTTGGTTGTTTAACCGAAATCAACAAAGGTATGGGGTCTATTTTTATTTTATTATTATTATTATTTTTGTAAATTAATCCGCTTTTTTCGTTGGCGTATAAATAGAAGAGGCAACTGGTAAAGAGATCATATCGAGGAAATGTGTAAACTTCCCAAATACATTGAATAAATACGGTTGTGTTACAACGCCTGGTACGAAAAATATTGAATGTAATACATGTTTTGCAGATTTATGTAATTCAGCTAAATCTATCACTAGTTTTGGTGTATTCATTACAATTTTAGCTGTTATTGTACCACGATTCATGTAAAACTTTTCAATTACACAAAATAAATATGTAATAATATAATAAAACACAATTAATCGTAAAAAAGTAATAATTATTTATAACAAATAGTTGTAGTAATTGGTACTATGGTATATACTCTTATTGTTTTGTAGAAATTTCAAATGTGGTAAAATTGTCATTTTTTTGCAGAAAACTTATAAATAAATAATGTCAAGGCCATTTTTTTTTATTTATCATTACCCAACATCTCCTTATTCGACATTAGAATAATTCCTTGGAAACTCGCATAAATTATCTAACAATGACGAAAATAGACAATAGAGGACAGAACCGGCTTGACAATAATCGAGCCCCTTTTAACAACATCATCAAATTGAAAATTATTGGATCGATTGAAATAATTTCGATGTCAATTGTAGGTTAATTAAAATTTATTCCACCAATTCAACTATTAATCTTAACGTTAACGTAGATAGTGTGGATTTAGATGATTACAGGATTTCTTAGACATTTAAAGAGTCAATTCTAAGAAAATTTAGCAATAATGAAGAACCTCACATTATCAATTAATCGGTCTATATATAGATGATAGTGTGAGTCAAAACAATTTTAGAACGCCACAATTTCTCTTGACAACAACAGTAATATTAACAGTAACAATTGCAAAAAAACACAATGAAATTGGCAATAATATTTACCATTATTATCACCAGTAAAATATGTAAGTAATTTTTCGATAACTTCAAATTATTTGTTTGATGAAATGTTGTTCTTTTCCATCGAAAATAAAGGTTATAGTTTGATTTGTCAAAATTGTTTAGAAGATTGTAAAATTTTAGAAATTGAAGAATGTTTAGAGCCCGGTGAATTCCAACAGATTGCATGTTTACGACAAACTGATAAAGGTAAACCGGAAACCGGAATTGGAATTGATGATCTATGAATTATTTATTGTATATTATTCTAATGAAATTGCACTTGGTTTTTATTTCTAGGTTTGAATGGTAATGAAACTTATGAACAACGTAAATGTGTAATTTATTTGAAAGAAATCGAAAATTATGAATGCGTAAGTCAGCCCGGTTATAAAATAACTAGCTGTAAAATTTGCCATACCGATTTATGTAATAATGAGAAAGAAATTTATAATACAACGACAAAATTATAAATTTATTAATGAATTTTTGAAAATCATGAATCATTATATTTTCCATTATATTTTGATGACGATGTTTGTGATTATGACTATTTTTGTATAAATATCAATTTTTTAGCATGATAATATTAAAATTTCATCAAATAAATAAAAAATAATGAAATAAATAAATATGTTTTTAGTAATGATTTTTTATGTAAACTACTGCAATTCCTAATAATTTAACAATAGTTGGAATAAATTACTAATTATCCAACAATTTCAAACAATAACACATTTATACAGGGTAAGTCAAGAGGATAGCCCATTAAAATTATAAAAAGTTCTAATTGAAATTCGACTATTTTTCAACGTCAATTACATCTAATTGTAAGAAATATTTTCGATATAAGGCGTTAAAGTTTTTCAGGAATTATGATAAGAAATTGAACTTTCCAGATAATGTGTCCTGAAATTAAATTTGCACAGGAAAATAATATGGAAGAAACAACCAACATATGGACACCAATTTTTTTAAGGAACATTCCTTTACTAACCAATTGGCGACACTATAGAACTAAATACAAAAAAAAGAGATTACGTAAGTGCATATTGTTGGGAAGAATCGAGAATATCATCGATGATATTCCTTTAAAATATAGATATACTTATTTCCATAATATGAACAGACGTAAATATTGATTAAAATACAAAAATACAAAAGAATCTGACCCAAAATTGTTGTTTATATTGAAGAACGTCGAAACTTTCCCACGCAGTTTGTTTTCTTTCATTTATTTCAAATGAATTCTAGCGTAACCAAACAAGGAGACCAGTGGCGTCCCAATAGAATAAACTCGTTGTTTTTGTTATTTTTACGGAAAACAAATTCAGGTTATTGACCTGATATTTATTAGTTTAGAAACAATTGAAAACAACTGAAAAATTACCGATCTATGACATAATTAGCTAGATTAGAATTACAAATAAAATTTAATAAATTTAGCCTTGAATTGGGGTCTATTATGCAACGAATATCAACAATAATAACAGAAACCGTGATGGTAGTGAAAGCAAGGTGGGACCTACAGATGGAAGGTTTCAGGAAGCGATAACACTTGATTAGATTCGTTAATTTCGTGCGAATAAAACAGTGTAAATATACTTGAAAAAAATGTTGAAAAAGATACCTATCATCATTGTAATTGTAATTATTTTAATTAATTCAGGTAAATAAACAAAATAATAATTGAATTCATCTATATTACATCATTGTTATTTAAAACGCAAAACCAGTTTCATATAGAGTAACTATTGAGGCCAAAGACGGGCGGACATTTTGTTGATATTTAATAAATTTTCTTTTGAATTAAATAAATTAAAAGAAAATCTATTCGATTATAGGTAATTCATTAAAATGTTGGAAATGTAATGGTTGTGAAACATCGATTTGGAATAAAGAAACATGTAAAACTGTCGATACACAAACTCAAGAAGTTGGTTGTATAACACAAATTGTTGATGGTAATTATCATTTTTATTGTTGTTATTGATAATTGAAGGATGTATTTTGTTGTTTTGTTTTAGAATTAGCTAGTCGTACACGTATGACAATTAAAAAATGTGGAATTTACGATAAGAATCAACCATTTAAATGTCAAGATTTACCAGACACTCAAGCAATTTCATGTCAAATTTGCAACGATGATTTTTGTAATATTGGTACAAAATTACAAACAATTCTGTATTATTCTGGTAGTTTGATGATATTAATTTGTATTCATCGAATTCTAACGTAATTATAAATCATTAAACTTTAATTATTTGTATCTACTCTTCATTGTAGTTAATCTCAGGTAAATATCATCATGTATGTTTGTATCAGGATATTTTTGATATTTTTTATAAATAAATTGATTTAAACCCAAAATAATTTAGTATTTTTGTTATAGCTGTTGCATTCAAAGAAAAAGGACCATTTTAAAATAACACGATAGGTGTATATTGGGTTGTATATTCGCGACAATTACTACTTCATATTTTGATAATTTATAAACGACGCATATGGGTTTTTGATAAAGTGGCTTGTATAACACGAATTCATATAACACTGAACATATATGGTATAGCGTATTGTAAAGGGTCTAGTGTTATAAATTTTAAATTCGCAACATTATAATTGTAGAAATATAAATTGGACTTACCCCATGTGGAAGTTGGGCTTTTCCTTCTGAGTATTATGCATCTATAAAGCAAGAATAAAAGTGTTAAAACTTTTAATTTTGAGAAATAAGACTGTAATAATAAAAATTTATAATTGAGAATAATTTTGATTCTAGTTTTGGATTTTAATTGATAATTTTTGGAAAATTTTAAAAGCCTTGGGGCTAGACTGGAACTCTAAAAAAGTCGAATTTTTAACAGGCGATTTCTCCTTGATTTTTTGCTCAAAAATCGAGTGTTGTCGCCCTTTAGAAAAAGCATTTTAAACTGCGTTTTAGCGTTTTAGAAGATTTTGTGGAAATTCTAACGATAGAAGCAATTTCCCTCAGTCTATATTGATTTGTTTGCAATGAACATATGTAGAATTTCATAGAAATATATCGATTTTCAAAGATTTTACTTTTTTTTAAAGCTACATTCCGATTCCTTAACAAAAATTGTTATTGAAACTTTTATATATTTATAACGATACTTTTAAAAAAGGCCGTTAATTAGCAATATAAAATCAATCAGATAAACAACCAATTATTGAAAACAATAAAATGCGTCATTAGAAACAATAGTCAGCGATAAATACAAATAATATGCCTGAAAATTTAGTTTTGAAGGTAATTCGGATAACAATCAAATTAACCACACGTGATTATCATTTCAAATTTACTTAGGATTCTTTACTTATTTACAGAGGATTCTTTAATTGTATTTCTTATCACTTTAATAGTCAATTTGTTTCGATGATCATAGACATAATATAATTATAGGTATAGACTATTTAATAAATTTCGTAATCTACATATGAATCAGCACCAATAATATGACTGTACTTCTAAAAAAAAAGAACGACAACATGAAAATTAGACGTAGGTATTTATAAAACATAAATATACACCCATAAATAATAATAATGAATAATAATGAATGGACGACGAGCAAGACAAAATTCGTTAATCTAAAAGGTCAATTATTTAATCAACAATTTTTAGTGAGTAAAGTCAACTGAATTAACCCAACAATTTCTTTTAAACTAATAATAACAAGCAAATTATATTAATAGTAATATCTATTAACAAATTGGCCTATAAAATGATCAAAATTCCTTGAAAATCTACAGGTATTTAATTAAATGATTAAAATACGTGAGCGACATTGTAACAAATTTTTTGATTATATTGAAAGAATTCGTAAAAAAGAGGCAAAAACAAAACAAAAAATTGCTAAAAAGTGGGAGTACGTAGGATTATTTAATAACAATTTTGATCAACAAATTAGAACCAATAAAAAACTAAAAATTGAGACGGAATAAATAATAACCTCCCCTATTATATTCAATTCAATTTCGAATATAAATTATTAATTAAATAAATACTACCAGTATACGTGTAAATATACAGGGCGGGGATAATTTTTTTTTCACATTTATTTAGAATAGAGTAGGGATAAAGATCTTGATTAAAAATCTAGTTGCTGAAACGTACTTTCAAATATTTTCGGTTCATAGGTTGTCGTATACGCTCTATTCGAAACGATTTTGACCCATAAAAAATTACAACAACATAAACAACAACAAAGAAGTAGCGCCCATTTTTAAAGAGTTTGTGGTTTTTCGTTTGTGTTTGCAAAACGCCGAAGAAAAAAATGGTGTCAGTTAATTATTTTTGTGTTATTTTCGCTATAATCATCAGCACTCTACATTATGGTAATAATCGAATTAAATAAATTAGTGATTCTTTATATATAAAAAAATAGGGGATAATTTAAAGATAGGGGCTATTTCTTCAATAATTCTATATCAATTAGATGAATCATTATTGAAGAAATTATAGAAAATCATGGAAAAACACGCGAATATCTAACCGATTCACCTTGAATTGTTTACGATTTTCCCACAATCTTGTGGACAATAATAAATCTGATTTTACCAAATAATTATTAAATAATGAATCTTTTGAATAATTCGAAACATCCTGTAGCAATATTCATGTTTTCGTCGTATAACGGTTAATAGATAGTCGAAAATTCAACAATTTAGGACACCAAAAAGGTTGTTTGTTTAAAAATGTAGAGAAAATTTTATGGAAAACATCAACAACAACACACCTGTAATTACGTAATCAATTCTAAAGATTTCCAAATTACGTCATTAGTATTTTCGAATAAAAATTTTCAAAATTTGAAGTGAATTTTAAGGAAATTTAATTACAACGTTATGCGTTGTAAAAAATTATAATCAAGGGGGAAAATTAACATTTATCGTTGTTTATCTTGTAAATCAAGCTTACGCAATCGTCCCATTGGTATATTCACGAATTGGAAAATTTACCTTTCTTTATCCACACAATTTATATCTATCTCGCTTTATTTTGTATGAATATTAATTTCTTATGTCATCTCTTTTATTATCATTTTTTGTATAGTGTGATTATTTATGCTAAATTAAATAATAATAATAATAATGATAATAACAACGTGAATAATACAATTTACCTTGATTGTTTCGTATTTATATTCGATTTAATTCTTCCTGTATTTAATTGTTTGTTTATTATTATCGATTTAATTAATTTGTTTAATTAAAAAGGTGAAACATTACAATGTTGGTCATGTTCATCGGATTTGGATATAACCTGTATGGATCATTTTAATACAACAAAAATGCTACAATTCAATTCAGCCCATCAAAACATTTATCCACAATCGAATTTCCAAAGTGTTAATAATGTTATGCCACGTTTAATACATTGTACAACATCGGTTGCACAATTGTATGGTCAAAAGGCGATGTGTGTTAAAAATGTTATTACAGGTAAATAGAATATAATTATAAGAGACATCCTGTATTATTTATTTTTCGTTTTTATTAAGAACCGAGCGGTCGTCAACGTGTAAATCGTGATTGTAAAATTGTTTCAAATCAACAAGCAACTGGTCGTTGTCCAACAGAAGCAATTGGTCGTGGATTTACTGTTGATTTTTGTGAATATTGTGATTATGATGGTTGTAATACAGCAACTGGTTTAAATATCAATCATTTCTTAACTATTATCCCATGTATTATTAGTTTTCTTATTTTTTTTAAATAGATTATAATTTTGGTTTCTTTGATTAATTTTAAATAATTAACAACATTAATTCTTTTTCGGAAAAGAAACGAGAAACAACTAAAATGTACAATAGAGTATTTGTTTAAATTTTAAACTTTAATGTTTTCATTCAAGATACTCTTCAACTTAATGTAAATAGTGTTGTTGTTAATTAACATTAAGTATATTTTAATGGATAAATTATTCAAAATTTAATAAAGAATAATCTATTTATAGTTTTTTAATGTGTCCAATCAATAATCTTGGATTACATGTGAAATAATAGCGTTATTTATAATTTTGTTATCGCAGACACGAGGAATATGCAATATACATAGCTGGCACGCAAAACTAGAATTATATAGAATCAAGGCGTACAGATCAATTATAAAAACGTAATTCTTATCAGAGCTAAATATGTTAAATTTAAATTTAAGAAGAGAATCAGTCAGTTGTTGATGACTAGTGTCGAAACTTACTTCAATTTTACCACATTTGAGATTTTAAAATTAAAAACAATCAATCGAACCAAACTACGACACTGTAAAATGAAATATTATTGTATTGCCTACACAAATCAACAGATAAATTCTAAATTGCATTATTGATAACCCTAATGTTAACCAAAACATTAATAAATAACATTATCGCATTATGATGTTAAAAAATTTCCCCTTAAGATACTTTCCACTGATAAAAAAGGTATTTAAATCAAAAGTTTCCAATGAAACAATAATTAAAAAAAAAATTGCTAATATCACCTTGGAAACAATTAGAAGGTGACTTCAATTATACAGAGAGTTACAGAATGATTGAACGTGCCGCTTTCCTCATACCGTTGTCAAACAAATTTATGCCGCTTTTCATTTATTCTGACACATATTAAGGTCAGTGGCGTACTGTCAACCTGCGATTTTCAAATAAATCTTTAGAATTTACTAGTTCTAGGGCCATTTTTTTTTATTTGTAAATAGCCCAAAAACGAATAATACAAAAAGAATACAATACGATCAAAATACATTGTATACCACTAACGACTTGCGAAATGTCATTCAAACGTCAAATGGGTCAAATGTCATTGAAAGGAAACATTAATGATGATAAAATGGATGTGCACCTTCACTGTACATTGTACGGCAGAAATTTAAATAATGATAATTCGCATTGTTTTTTCCAATTATAATCGCATTTTTTACCTACGATTATTTCGAATTTGTCCGTTATCTCAACCATTACAAAACTAGATAAAGAATGGCGCTTGTATTGAAGACTATCATAACTGGGTATAAGGAACTTAGAGATTTACAAGGTAAATTTCTTTATTTTAATTAAATTAAACTAATTACTCAAATTAAATCCAACTAATTACTTAAATTAGATCCAAGAGTTAGCGATCATGTATTGCTTACTACGACTTTTTTCATTTCATTAATCGGATGTTATTCGTATTTCGTGATAAATTGGGGACCTAAATTTATGGAAAATCGTAAACCTTACAATCTTCAAAATCTAATAAGAGCCTACAATTTCATTCAAATCGTTCTAAATACAGTATTCGTCTTATTAGTAAGTGGTATAAAATTTTATTAATCGATTTTAAGTGGAAATTTTATAATTATAGTGTGTTGAAATAGGAACACGAAAACGTTTGTTTTGTCTTAAAACAAATTTCACTCAAGATCCCGATGATGTTTTTTTATTAAATATAGGTTTGTTCTATTATTATATCAAATTAATTGATCTTTTAGATACGGTAAGTACGAAATTTTCCAAATTGTACAATTTTATATTGACGATTTTTTTAGATATTTTTCATTTTACGAAAACGTTTCCGTCAAGCGTCTTTTCTTCATGTTTACCACCACATTGCTGTAGTTTTAATGGGTTGGATAGGTTGTAAATGGCAAGTCAGCGGTCACAGTTTCTTCATAGGTCCAATCAATTCATTCGTTCATATTGTTATGTATTCGTATTATTTTTTTACATCGATTGATAGTTGTAGAGAATGGGCGTTGGGTTGGAAAAAATTCGTAACACAAATACAACTCGTACAGCATTTCTTATTATTCGGATTGTACCTATATCCATTTTTAGATTCTTCATGTCAATATGAAAAAATCTTCTGTTATTTGATGGTGCCACAATGCACTCTTATGATATTGTTGTTTGGTGAATTTTATATTAAGACGTACATACTTAAGAAAAACAAAAACAGAAATCAGTGATTTTTGGTCGATTACTTTTCCTCCCGATTGTAGAAAAAATAGTGTTCTTTATACTCGGGCGGAAAGTGTCTTTACGGATCAAGTACGTACACACGAGGTCCGCAAATTATTTTCTGTCCTTGTAATGATAATAACTATTGTTTACTCGATAGTTTGAGGTCCTTGGAAATTTTTGTTTTTTGATGGAAATTAGTAGAATAAAAATAGATTTTTTGATAAATTTGGGTCTTTTTGCTTATCAAAATCCGATCATTTCTTCATCGAATCGAATACACCTGTTAGTGACAAATAATTAGAAATAAATTTGAATATTTTTAACAAGATCATTTGAACAGTTCGGTAATTCGATACGCATTATAATTTTTGCCTTCCAACAAATTTTACACAAGATCCCGATGATATGTTTCTATTATTCGATTTTTTCGATACGGTAAGTATACCATGTGTGCCACGCTATTCCTCTTCGCAGTAGTCTATGACTTTGTGAACGTAGGTCAACTTCTTGATTCGGCTTAGTAATCTGCATTACCGGCAATCTTTGAAATAAGAGGATGTCGGTAATGCAGATTATTTAGTTGAAACAAGAAACTGACACGTTCGCAAAGTCATAGGCTACTACGAAGAGGAATAGCGTGGCACACATGGTAAATACAATGTGATCCAGAATGATTGAAGGTGACCAAATGCGTAGCCAATTAATTTCTACTTGATTGGATGACATTTCACAAGTCAGTGGCGTACAACGTATTTTGATCGTATTGTCATATTATATTTCCCCTTACAATACTTTCCAACTGATTAAAAAGGTATTAAATCAAAAGTTTCCAACAATACAACAATAATAAAAAAAAATTGCTAATATCACCTTGAAAACAATTAGAAGGTGACTTCAATTATAGAAGATACAACAGTCATTATATCTATTACCGTATAATTACAACACGTAATTCTAACTTAAGTACTAAATTGTTCTACTGTCATTTAATTTGGTCTTATTTAATTATAAATAATTATTTATAGTTACATATTTATTTATATAAGAAAGCGAATTATATAATTGATTGTCGCTTTAATGGTTGCTTTCTTGGAACAAACCTTATAATCGATATCAATTTAAAAGCGCCATCTGTTAGTGATTTGAATAAGTATAGAATATTGCTAAAGCATTCATACACCGGCATACAACATTTCAAGCAAACCAATGTTATTTTTTAATAAAAAATTAATAAATTTTATCCCATTTTAACAACCAGAATAAATGAAATTGTAGAATTGTAAATTTATAGGGAATAATATTGAATGTAAGATTACAATAGTGATATGACGCTAAATTGACAGCTGACACACACCTACTAGAATCAAATTGAAAACAACAACACATACTGCTAAAACACGCCCATTTATCAATTAATCGGTTTTAATTATAAATGAAATTCAGTTGTAGAATAGCGAAATTTTAACATAAAATCGGTCCAGAAAGTATGGAATTTCTTATTAAAATCACGTGCCTTACAAGTGTAGCCTTAATTGTTTTGTTTATTCACCAAGGTAACTTGATTTGTATTTAATACCGTTGTATTCTAACCTAATTCGATTTTTTTGTAAATAAATACAGGTGAAGCTATAAAATGTTGGGAATGTCGTTCCGATGCTGATCCGAAATGTGCTGATCCATTTGATAATGCCACATTTGCTATCACTGATTGTAAGCATAGTCATCTAGATTGGTTGCCTGATGTTAAGGCAACAATGTGTAGGAAAATTCGCCAAAAATGTAAATTTCTAAACAGAGTGTACCCAATAATTCATCTCGTAGTTGGCTATGATTTCCTTGTCGTAGCTTTATTCGACTATTAATGTTGAATATAGTGTAGTATGAATAAAGCTACGACACTATCTAACAACTCGAGGTAAATTACCGCGGTAAACACACTTACCATTAATTTACTGATAAATTTTAGTCCATGGTGTTTGGAAGTACATCAGAGGCTGTGCATTCCTCGGCGAGCCCGGTATAGAAGGGGACGAACGTTTCTGTTTAATGCGTACCGGAACTTACAATATTTTCATGGAATATTGCTCGTGCAACACAAAAGATGGTTGTAATCAAGCTACAAAAATAACAAAAATCTCAACAATTCTATTGATAATTACTTTGCTCTTACCGTTAGTTTTAACAACGATACGATAATTTTCCATTTACACTTAATTGTTTAGAAATTCGGTCGAATTTTATCAATTAATTGTTAGAATTGTGTAATTAACACGTTCAAAGAAATCGCGACATTTTGTAAAAAGTTCATTTGTTTTAGCCGACTTGATTTTGTTTTCAAACTATCAAAAACAGGTCAGCCAACTTAAGTGTTCAAATCCGTCCGTCTTTTAATTAGTTTTTTTATATATCAACAAATTTTTATTTTATAATAAATGTTTTATTTATAAAAATTAATCGTAATTGATTGTTTTACTAAATGTTATAATTTTTGTTTGGTTAAAACAATGTTGTGGTTAAAGCTACAATTAAAGGGGTTGTACACAAGTGGCGCCAATTTTGAATCTATTTTCAAGTACGACTTAATTTTCTATTGTTTTTTTATCTAATGCTAATTTGTTTGGAAATTATATCAGAATTATTCAATCAATTATTAGATTTGTGTAAATAACGATTTTGTACACTAATTCGATACATTCAGGAAGTGAAATAGCGCGAAATTCAAATTTATGGCCTCAAATTTCACAACTTTATTAACCATGAAAATTCAATATAAATTATTTACAATTTCGCTAGATACTTTGTACGGGTGTTGTAAGCTTTATTTGGTACGAAAACTGTTAGAAAACTGTCCGTAATCCAGGCAGTCAACCCCCAAATTTGATGTTTACCACCAGTAAACACCGGTAAAGTTAAACCATTTTTCAATTGCATTTGCTTCACTAATTTCTCATCGCATAAATCTCGAATAGTTACAGTGAAAACATCGTCAACTTCATCAGGATTCACTTTTAACTCGTCCAAATTGAACGAATCGGCTCGTACACGTCCAATCACAGGCACAACATTTACATTAGCACGGCTAATCGTCGGATTACCACTACACCAAACTTCGATATCCGCCGCTTTCAAACCCAATTCCTCTTCGGTCTCCCTCAATGCCGTATCAATGAAATCCTTGTCGCAGTGCTCATCGAACATACCGCCGGGGAAACTAACTTGGCCGCCGTGCGAACTCAAATTTGCCGCCCTCAACGTGTACAATAGCGACACCTGTTGGTCAACTACACAAATAGGGATCAAAACGGCAGCTTGACGTGTCGGTTTCAACGGTAACTGTTTTACCAGCCGGAATTGTCGGAATTTTTCGACGGTTCGTTGGCGATTTTCTTCGTTTAAAAGTTGCTCTACCGCGAAATTACCGGAAAATTGACGAAAGTGGACCATTTTCGTTAATTCGAAACGTTTCAAGAATGACGTCACCATAACCGCCCAGGATTGGAATGGTGGAAGAAGCGGTACACACACGATACGGTTTCAATTCGGCTAATTTTTTAGATAGACGGCGATAATCAAGCGAACAGTACTCGAAATAGCCGGTTTATTAGTCGAAAATGATTGGTAGAAGTTCAAAATTGCGCCATTTTGAATTGTGTAGTCGACAAAATGGGGCGAAATTCAAATTTATAACCTCAAATCTTGCAACTTGTTGATTTATAAACGCAAGAAACTTCTATATCTGGTAGTAATTATGATAATGTTGAGAAAGTTGATGGTTGTGAACACGGACGCACTCACACATGTTCATGTGTGTTTTCCCATGGCTCAGTTTATATTGGACAACACTACAGTAAAATGGTTTTGTTTAAACTTACCGGAAAACGATTATTTAGTTTACTATTGTGCGGATTTTCGTTGATTTTCGGTGAGTAGAATTTTAAATTCACCGCCCAAATTACCGGTTATAAAGTTTTCTATATTATCAATAATTGCCGGGATAATTCAATAATTATTGTTATTAAATGGGGGAATATTAGAAAGTTGATGAATTTAAAAGAAAGTTAATTTGTATTTATTTATATAATAATAACGAGGTAATTATTACCAAGGGGCGGATTTTTTTGTTAAGGGTCTTTGTTGTGGATTTTCACTTTAGTTCTAGGTTTGTAGGACAACAGTTTAGGTCAGTTATAGTTTTTTCTTCCTTTGTGTAGAATCAATACAATGTCAAGGTTGAATTTCACCTTAATTAACCGTCAATTATATTTTAGAAAGACGGATTTGCATAAAATCCAGTTATTTTCAAGATTCAACTAGATTTCTCTCAAGTTTTTCTCAAACATTGCAGATTTTCCAGGAGTTCGTTCAGACAAAATTAAATGTTTGGAAATTGGCCGTTTCTACCGCAATCCAAACCGGCCAATCCATAAAATTTGGACATTAGATGAATGCTCCAAATATTATTTGTGTCTAGATGGTGAAGTATTCGATTTTCGATGTTCTTCGGGTTTGATTTTCGATATCAACCGGCAGATTTGCGATATCGAAGATAATGTTGATAATTGCGATCTGACAACAGGTGAATATTCAAATTTTCCATTCTCTCATGTAGATTCTGAAAAATAAGGGGGCCAACACTTTCGTTTTACAAACCAATAAATATTAACGTACCCATAGTTGAGACACTGCCGTATTCTGTAACTTTTTAGTGGTTCGTTACTATGACAAAGCTGGAGATTAACAGACTTTCTACCTCATCATATGTTGAAAAGAGACAACAACAAAACAGGTTATTCATTATTATTGATTCCTCCAACATTGTCATGGTAACGAATCCCGGAAAGTTACAGAATACGACTATCACTTCTTGTAATTTTTAGAAGAAACGCCCAGCTGTCGGCCAGACTATTTAGATTGTGACGATGGTACCTGTTTACTAAAACAATACTTCTGTGATGGTACTCAAGATTGTCCAGATAACAGTGATGAGAATTATTGTGATCAACAAAATGATCCCAATATTGCACCAATTTGTAATACAACTTTATGTAAATTACCCGATTGTTTTTGTTCAAATGATGGTAAACAAATACCGAATCAATTACAACCATCACAAATACCACAGATGATTACAATTACATTTAATGGTGCTATCAATTATGAAAATTGGGAATTATACAATCAAGAATTATTCAATGATTTCCGTAATCCAAATAATTGTCCAATACGGGCGACATTCTTCGTTACACACCAATCAAATAATTACCATCAAACGCAGAAATTGTGGAATCGCGGCCATGAAATTGCCATCAATTCGATTACGTAACAATCAAGTTTTTAGTATTTCAATCGATAATGAATTTAAAAAATTTCAGACACCGTCTACCGGAAGATTGGTGGTCGTTGAATGCAACTATAGAGGATTGGTTCGATGAAATGATCGGCCAAGCAAATATTCTACATCGATTCTCAAAAATTCGTCTATCTGAAATGCGCGGTTTGCGTGCACCATTCTTGAAAACCGGCTGGAATCGGCAGTTTTCAATGATGAAAGAATTCGGCTTTATTTACGATAATTCGATTGTCGCCCCATTCACAAATCCACCCTATTGGCCGTACAGTTTAGACTATCAAATACCCCATAAATGTGATAGAAACAAATGTCCGACACATTCGTATCCGGGTGTATGGGAATTGGTAATGAATCAATTGGAAATTGGCGATGATCGGTGTGTAATGATCGATTCGTGTCCGGATCAGCTGGATAAAGAGGAGATTTATCGGGTGTTGGTGCATAATTTTAAACGACACTATCTAACGAATCGAGCGCCATTCGGGCTATTTCTACATTCGAAATGGTTCAAAAATAGCGACAATTTATACGCATTCAAAGTAATTCTTCTATAAACTATACAACCATTTTTATTAACTTTATTTTTAGAAATTTATCCGAGAGGTTTTGGAACAATCAGATGTTTGGTTTGTTACCAATTGGCAAGTTATCGAATGGTTGAAAAATCCAACAACAATCGATAATTTACACAATTTTAAACAATGGGGCTGTACGGAAGTGTTCGATAATATAGAAATTGCATGTAAAATCCCCAATATTTGTAAAATTTACCACAAAGAAACGAAACAAGATCAGTATTTGTACACGTGTTCGGAATGTCCGTTGAAATATCCATGGATTCGGAACGAATTTGGAATCGCTTAATTATTTAATAATTATAATATGTATTTGTTATATTCGTTAATAAATTTTTTGAGGTTAGGTCGATTGAGGTTATGTTGATTAAGGTTATTTGAGAAATTCAATGAGCTACCTAGAGTGCTTATCCCCTATATTTGTATAAGACCAATTTGGTCATCATATGGAGAAATTTTGACAGTTATTCCTTACTCTTTCTAACTTATGAGTGTGTCGTTCAATAGGGACCTCCTTTTCTCAAGCTTTGGTCGACCAAAGCTTGAGAAAAGGAAGGCGATATGTTAGTGTCGTTCCAGTTGAAACGAGACCGACATGTCGACATATCCAAGATGTCTGCCACCATACGTGGACACGTTTTTTGACCGGATGAGCACTCTAGGTACCTCATTGGAGAAATTCGATTTTTGAAAATAGTTGTACCATTATTTCAATGATTTTGGTATGAATTTGGTGATTATTGTGAATTTTCTCTAATTTTAATAACGTAACTTCAATTTATTACAATGAAAGTTTTGGAGCTTTATAGTGGAATTGGTGGGATGCACATGGCTTTAAATTGTAATTTTTTGCATCAAATACACGATAAAACTCGTTTAATTCAGATTGTTCAACTTTCCAGGTAGTGGTGTCGGTGGTGAGGTTGTCGCGTCTGTCGACATCAACCCCACAGCGAATCGAATCTATTCGCACAATTTCCCCAATATTCAACTACTGAATCGCAATATTCAAAGTCTAACGGTTGATTTCATCAATCGATTAGATGCCGATACGATTCTGATGTCGCCCCCGTGCCAACCGTTCACAAGAAACGGCCGACAAGCCGATATCGACGACCAACGCACAAATTCCTTCCAATACATTCTAGATATTCTACCGAAATTGACACGAATCCAGCGAATTTTCGTCGAGAATGTAAAGAATTTCGAAATCTCACAAATGAGACGTTTATTGGTAGAAACGTTACAATATTGCGGTTTCAACTACCAAGAATTTCTACTGAATCCGAACCAATTCGGCGTACCGAACAGTCGACAACGCTATTATTGTTTGGCAACAAAACAATTCGAAATAACCGATAGTGTTTTGGATAAATTACCGAAATACCCAACCGAACAACCGTATCAAATTGGCGATATTATCGACGATAATATCGATTTTGATACGTTCAAATTGAGCGATACAACGCTACAGAAACGTTTGAATCTCTTGGATATTTGCTATAAGAATTCGAATAATTCGTGTTGTTTTACAAAAGCATACGGTCGTTATATTGAAGGTACTGGTAGTGTATTTACTGAAAATAATCGGGAATTCGTTCAAGACACATTAAAATCGTTGCAAAATCAAGATTTAACTTTATCGCAGAATTTAGACAAATTGAAAAATCTACAATTGCGTTTCTTCACGCCCTATGAAATTTGTAAATTGATGTGTTTTCCATCATCGTTCAAATTCCCCGACGATATAACAAATCGACAACGCTATATGGTATTGGGTAATAGTATTAACGTGAAAATTGTTGCTGAATTAATTAAATTACTCGAATCGTAATTAATTAATACATTAACAATTCAAAAAAATATATTCAATACACATATTTATACAGAATATACATAACAAGACAAACAAAAAAAACGAATTTTGAATGAAAAATTATACAAAACGAAATGAAATTTACAATTATTACCCAGTCACATTTATTTCAGTTCTTGTGTGACACACCAATCTACGTATTATGTTCTATTTAATAAAGTTTTGTTCATTAAAATTTGTGAAGATTTGTAAAGCTTTCAATGACCAGTCAAAAATAAAAATTTGTAAAAAATAAACGTTTATATCCAAGTAAAATTAAACAAAAAACAAATACTAAACCGAGACAATATTTGTGATGAATATGTGATGTATGTGTTGCGTTATATAAAAAGATGTACGATTTTAAAAGTAGAGAGAAGGTATAGATTGAGTATTAAACGATGACAATTCACCTAAATTCATAAATTTGTATACTATTTTCAGGCACGTGTTTAAGATTTAACGATTGAAACCTAAAAGATCTATTGTTAATGGAATTATTAAAATTGGCATAGTTGCACGAGTAATTTCGAGTCGTAGATTATTTCATACTTTATTGAATTTGACAAATATCGAGTGTTTCATGATGGCCATGGTATGTGTCGTTGGAATCAATCTACGACACAAAAACTAAGCCATGGTCAATTATCGAAATTACTTTTGCAATAATCTAAGACAATTATTGATAACATACCATTCACTGCTACGATGGTAATAATAGCCTTCAATTGTTGCTTTTGATTTTTGAAAACAAATATAATAGAAACCAGCAAATGATGCACCACTTATATCTTTAATTGTGTGATCTGGTACTAGGAAATGCTCCTTCCATCGCATAAAAACGAAATCCGTATCTGATAATGCTTTATAATCAAATGTATCTGAATTGAATGTCTTCACATATTGGGCGAACGATGAAAATTTACTCTGAAAATAAAAAAATTATCCAATTTAAAAGCGATAAATGGGTAGTATAGTTTACTAATGCATTAATTATAAACATCTAAGTAGTGTCGTAGCTTGTTTCATTTTTTTTTTTAAATATAACATTCGTTAATTTTTCAAGAATCCGAAGAAAGTTACAATTCGAATTTTTTCAATTTCCTTTGTTAGCTAACTTTGTTTTTTAATTATTACCAATTTATATTAATTCGTAACAATATTGCTTACGTAAAATACCGTAGATTGCTTCATACATATTTCATTAAATTGCGCATTTTCAATTGTATGCATCAATCTACGATACTGCATAATCGAGGCTTAGCAACTATGATTGTCGGATGACCAATTAAAATTCGATAAATGTAATCGAAACAATCGAAATTACAATATTTCGTTTATCTAAACGAGTTAATATGGAAATTAATGAATTTACCCAATGCTTCCTATCGACATCTTCATCAGCGTCCCATTTTCGCGTTAAAAACGGATACTTTTGACTGATAATTTCACCATCAAAGAACGTCGTCAATGTTGGATATTCCTCTGTTAAACCATTGATTTGCAAATAACCACAAAGATACGAGTTTTCTTCATCAACATGCTAGAATCAACGAGAAAATTAACGGGAAATTTCCCTTTCAAATCTCCCACCCAAATTGGACTTTCTCAATTGGCTGGGACATTTTGTCACGGTTCAACATATGTTTTTCTAATTATTTTTAGTTACAAACATTTATATAATCACCAAACAAATACGTAATAGAATAACAACAATACCAATGATACTGGAATTTTCCACAACGTTAATATTGTTGAAAATTCGAGAAAAATTGACGCAAATAGGGTGAAATTGGTTCGATTCTAACCTGCAAAACGACTTCCACTTGATACGAATTGCCTTTGGACTTTTGGAAACCTTGGAATTTCGAACCATTGTATAGCAGCGATTTTGTCACACCGGGTTGTTTCGAATTGGCCGGTGGGGGTGGTGTAATATCCACCCTAACCGGCATTTTCCCTGCCAGAAATTCTTTACAATTGGAAACGACGACAATCGCAAAAACTTTGACACAAGACCAGAGCGACTGTGGCGCCTCTACCGGCCGTTCTCGCCAACCAACCGGAGGAAAATGGCGGATCTACCAGAAAATTCAAGAATCCCAATTGTAATCGTACAAAAATTGAAATTGTTGAAATAATTAAATTAATTTTAATTACGATTAAACTTAAAAATTTTGAAATAATCGCTAATTTGGTATTACCTAAAATAACAGTCACTAATGGCTATATGAAAATTGGCGCGCCTTTATAACCAATCAAAACATAAACACAAATCACGTGCCTAAAACACCCATCTTTTGTCATCGCACAATGACAGAAAAGGATAACAGTATTATAACCTATAAAAATCAAATTTATTCTTATAAAAATCATTGAATTAGTAATAAATAAAGGGAAATGCCTCAATCTTGCGAAATAAACGGATTCTGTATCGATTCCATACCATCCATAGGACAGATTAAAACAACACTAGTGCCGCGACAAACCACCAATCCCAACGGCCTAGTATCGTCGGTTAGTTTGTACGGATCGTCCGGATCCCGTAAATATTCAATCGTATTATCCAGAACTAGATTCAACAGCGGATCGTAGCCTTTTAGAATACCGCTAGCCTCACGACCGCCGGCGAATTTTACACGTATCGTTTTCTCCAAATATTTCGACAAATCCAGGATCGATTCTTTGCGTTTCTTCTCTTTCTGATCGTTCGCCTGGAAATAATTTAAATTAGCGAAATTCTTGGACAATATCGGAACTTACTTTGGATTTGTCGCCGGACGATGCCATTTCGCTGGTGTTTGAGGTTATGTTTGCGAGACTTGAGCGACCTCTCGTATCGTTTCGGATAAATAAATTGTAGGTATCTGTAATTGTTAAAGGGGCCCACAATTTAAATTTACATTAAAATTTAGATAATTTCCCAGGATTGTTTCTATAGCGAAACTTGGGTTCAAGTTTGAAAAAGTATAATTTCATTGCTTTTTATTTGTATAATTGAAATTGTTAAAGTACAAATAAAGTGAGCCCCATAACCGAGAAAGAATACTTGTACATACTTTGCTTCTTTTGCTTATTACCGATTAATTATAAATATATACCTATATACAAAATACAGAAAATGCGCTTGATTTTATCCCAATTACAAGAAGACAGCATATAAAAATTGTTGGCTACAAAATATGATTTTTCCTTCGTTTACCTTCTTTACAAAATATATTACTCTATCATTATTAGTATTGAAAATCGTATAAAATATTGATTTTAGGCTAGATTACTGTATAAAATGTACGCAAATATCTAGAAATTGTTATAAATATTAAGTGGTACCGTCTAAATAACAATAAAGCATAAAAATCAATCAATTGATCGCCGAATTTGAAGAAAACAAAAACAAGGAAGACTCTAGGCAGTTATAAGAGCAAAAATAATAAAGCAATACAATATAATCAATAAATGCAATCAACTGTTAAAAATCATCATATAATCTTAATAAACAACTAAACTATTTTTTTAATTAATACAAATAATTAAGAAATAAACGAAAAGAAATCCCGATAAACACCATTCATATTAATCGTTTAAATCCTTTTCATTTATTCATTGATTTGTAAAAAAGCTAAGTACTAAATAATTGTTTTTGTTTTCGATATACAAAATAAATATATACAGAAAAAACGAAGAAATTGTTGATTGTGTGACGGCTAAATTTTAATTAGGAGCGTCCTCACCATCAACAGTTTCATCTTGAGTTGTTGAATCATCACCGGAACCATTACCGCTGGATTGAATTGAACCACGGACACGACGTGTCGATGATAGGCCCATACTACTTCCAGTACCACGTCTATAAGAAAATTACAATTTTAATTTGTTGTAGAATTTCATTAATTCAATATTAATTTGATTAATCACACAATTAAAACGGAATTAGTAGGAAGATAAATGGGTAAAGACGACAGGATTGAGAGGGCCACACACCGACATACCACACACAAATCGGCGATTTGCTTCCCCAATCTACTTTATTTATTGCTGAAATTGATTCAAAATTAAATAACAAGAGTAAGAGATAATCGATTGTTATAAATTGTGTAAGTAATTACCTTAATTTGCTTTTTAAATTGTTAATTTCCCTAGTCATCGACTCTTGACTCTCTAACATATCTTCATATTCGCGTTGGGCTTTACGTTTCTGTGATTTCTCTCGACTGATCTCCTCTTCAGCTTCATCTAATTGTCGTTTTAATGCTTTAACACGCGAATTAGCTTTATCAACTTGTTCTTTATATTGATCAGCATGTCGACGTTCATCTTCCAATTGCATTACTAATTCTTTTAATTTTTTATCTAATTTACGATTCGTTTTCTGTTGGGCTAAACGTTCTTTAGCTTCAACTTCTAATTGTTCTTCGAAATTGGCAATTTTACTTTCTAATGCTTGTATTGTTGCTTTAGTTTTCGTACGTTGTGCTGTTTCTAATTCAGTTAATTTAGCTTTTAATTCTTTATTTTGTCGTTCTAATAATAATTTATGCGATTCTTGTTTTTGCATTAATCCACGTTCTGTTGATAATTCAGTTTGTAATTGTTCAATTGTTAATTGTGCTTTACGGGCACGATCTTGTAGAATTTCACTATTATTTTGTTCTTCTTCAACTTCCTCTTCTAATGTTGCAATTCTAGCTTCTAAACGACGTTTTTCATCGATTAATAAAGCACTCTTATTATTACCATTATTGATTTCTTCTAATAATTCATCACGTTCAGCTTCAGCAGCACGTCTTGTACGTTCTGATCCAGATAAATCTTCAGTTAATTGTACAATTTCAGCTTCTAATGTTTTCACTTTACGTTCAGCTTCTTTATATTGGGCTGCTAATTCATCGCGTGCCGCTCGGGCTTCTTCAGCATCACGTATTGCTTCTTTGCATTGTTGTTGGGATTTCTTCAATTGCTTCAATGCATCATCCTTCATTTTACATTGCATCTCAATTTGGGCTTCTAATTCTTTCAAATCACTCTCCAATTTTTTACGCGCCGTTATAGCAGCTGTACGTTGTTTACGTTCTTCATCTAATTCACTTTCAAGATCGCGTAATTGTTTCACAATACCACGACGTTTCTCTTCAGCTTGTTCTTCTTTTGCATGAACTTCACGCTCGAATTGGGCACGTAATGCTTGCATATTGACTTCTAAACGTAATTTTGCATCTTCAGTTAACTGTAATTCATCTTCTAATTCTTCATTTTGTGCTTTCAATTCGGCCAATTGACTTTCTAATGAACGTTTAGCTTTCTCTAATTCATGTACATTCTTATCAGCAGTACCTTGATTATTAACTAATTCATCTAATTCGGATTGTAATTGACGGCGTACACGTTCTAATTCTTCAACTTTACCATTAGCTTCATCTAATTCACGACTTAATGATAATAGTTTTGTTTCTTTTTCGCGTGCTTCCCGTTCGGCAGCGTCTTTTTCAAGCATTAATTGTTCACTTACTTGTTTCTCTTCAGCTAGAATTTTATCGAAATTCTTCTGTTTCTTCTCCAATTCGGAAACTTTCTGCCTTTGTGTCTCCAAATCAATATTTGTATCTTCTAATTCGGCGGCAGCCTTCTTTTTACTGCGCTCCAATTTATCATTAGTAGCAATCAATTCATCAACTTGTTGTTGTAAACTTTCTAAATCTTTAGCTAATTTCTTTTTACTTTCTTCTAGAATTGCCGCCTGTTCAGCTTCATCTTCCGCCTTCTTTTTAGCTTCAATTAATTGTTGATTTAATGTGGCGATTTGTTTTTCTAAATTCTTCTTAGCTTCCTCTTCTTCTTCGATTTGTTCTTGTAGATTTTCTTTATCCGATTCTAATTGACGTAATTTCGAACTCAATGCCAATTTCTGTCGTGTCTCCTCTTCTAATGCTAATTGGGCTTCATTAAATTGTGATTCTAAATTTGTTTGACTCTTCATAGCGGCTGATGCTTTCAATTCAGCTTGTTCTAATTGTTGGGCAATATTTTCAATTTCTTGTTGTAATTTAATTGTTTTCTCTTGTAATTCATTACGTGAACGGTCCGTTTCGGTTAATTTACTTTGTAATTCGACTAATTGATTTTCGGCTTGTTTACGACGACGTTCACCTTCTTGTCGACTAGCACCAACATTACGTAATTCAGTTGCTAAATCGGCATTCTCAGCTTCTAATGATTGTTTGGCTTTCTCTAAACCGATTTTCGATTTTTTCAAATTCTCCAATTGTTCATTTAATGTTGTCAATTCTTGTGTATGTTTATGGCGCATATCAGCCAATGTAATTTCATGACTTTGTGTTTCTTCTTCAATCGTTTTCTTCAACGTTGCCAATTCTTGTTCGCGTTTCGAACGTAATTCTTGTTGTGCAGCTGTTGTATCTAATGAATCCAATAATTCATTCTTTAATGCTTCTAATTCTTCATTTAAATCACGTTTTAATTTTTCAGCTTTACTACGTGCCGCCTTTTCAGCTTCTAAATCTTCTTGTAATTCAGATAATTGACTTTCTAATTCACGTAAAGCCTTCTGTGCTTGTGCCTTTAATGCACCTTCTTCATCAACACGTACCATAGCTTGTGCTAATTCTTCTTCACGTTTACCTAATTGCAATTGTAATTCTTCTAATTGTGTCTTCTTTTCAGCTAATTGTTCTTTTAAATCATTCACTTCAGTTTCAACTTTACGTTTTGAACGATCCGATTCTTGTCGTTGTTGATGGTCTTTCAATAGACGTTCTTCTAATTCAGCAATTGTTGCTTCATGTTTTGCTTTTAATTTAGCTAAATGTTTCGCTTTCTCTTCTTCTTCAGCTAATGTTTGACTTAAATCATTACTACGTTCTTCTAATATTTTCTTCTCTTTTAATAATTTCTGATTTGTATCGTCGCTTAAAGCAAGATCTTCTTCTAATTTTTTAATTTTCGCATCGCATTGGACTTTTTCTATTTGTAATTTTTGCCGTGCACCTTCCTCCTCTTCTAATTGTTCTTCTAAATCTTGTATTGTTAATTGTAATTTCTTTTTATCGTTATTTAGAACATTAGCACGTTCTTCTTCTTCTTCAATACGAGCTTCTAAATCGTGTAGAATCTCTTCTAATTCTTGTTTACGTGCCGTTAAACGGGCACGCATCTCTTCAGCTTCTGCACACAATTCAACTTCAGCTTGTAATTGTTCTTGTAATACAATTTTCTCTTCTTGGGCTTGTTGATATTTCGCTTCGAATTCTTTTGCTGTTTTTATATGATTTTCTAATTTATCTTTAACTTGTTTTAATTCGTCTTCTTTTTGCATTAATTTCTCCTCTTGTTTTGTTACTTCTAATAATGGTTTAACTTTTGTATATAAACGCCACCATTGCCAATTTCTTAATTTCAAATAAGCAGAACAATTCCGTTGAATAATACGGATGGCATTCAATTGTTGGACGCGTTTTTGATAATTACGGCGCGATAAGAAGCCACGACAGAAAGCTTGGAAATTGACGATTAAATCGGTGATTTTATAATCACGTTCTTCTTCTAAATGCGCCAGTACACCGGCTCTAAAGAAGATTTTCGATTGGCCAATACGGTAGAGATTTTGGTCTAATTCTAGACTTTTAATCATTGTCTCGCACGCTTTCTTGCCATCCATGAAGCCTTTATTGATGACATTCGGTGTTAATAATTCGTAACGTTGACGGAATTCTTGGAATGGTATACGATTAGGGAAGCCTTGTCGACATATACGTATACCCTCCAAAACACCGTTACATCTTAATTGATCTAATACTAATGGGGCATCGATTTTACCGGCACGTTTTTCGTGATTTGGTATTATACAACGTACAAAATTCGGATTTGTATTCCGTAATGTTACCATTAAATTAGCTAATTGTTCTTTATATAAATAGGAGACTGTACGGAACATTCCTTTAGCACGTCCGATATTTTCAGCATCTTTCCATATGTGTACAACGAATGGATCTTGGGATTGTTGTAATAAAGAGACGACATTTTCATTTTGTGGATCCATATTCTTCATCAACCATTGATTTGCACAATAATCGACTTTACCAGCGTAATGGATGATGGAAAAATCGGCAACACCACGAAAATCGCTCTTCTTAAATTTCGGATGTACTGAATGTGCACTTACTAATTTATCAACAAAAGTTTTATCGGTGGCTTTCGGGAATAGACATTCCTCATCTAATAATGCCATAATGCCCATTGGTTTATCAATTAAATCAATTGTCGGTTGTAAATCCAAACCAAAATCGATAAATTTCCATTCGATACCTTCACGTTGATATTCTTCTTGTTCTAATATAAACATTGTATGATTGAACAATTGTTGTAATTTCTCATTTGTATAATTAATGCATAATTGTTCAAATGAATTCAATTCGAAAATTTCAAAACCGGCAATATCTAAAATACCAATAAAACTAGCACCTTGCCGTTTTGTTCTACCCAATGAACGATTAATTCTTGTCACTAACCAACGGAATAAACGTTCATAACACGCTTTCGATACGGCTTCAACAGCAAATTCAACTTGTTCTTTCGTTTGACTTTTCGTAACGAAATCACGTCCAACTTTAATACGTGGCTTTAAAAACGCCTTTGTCATATCGGTAACGGATAGACCTAATAGATGGGCAATTTTTTGTGCAACTGTATTGTCCGGTAATGTTGCCTGATCTGAATTACGGTCTTGTTTAAATTGCATTGTACCAAATAACATAACAGCTGATACAACACGAAATATTGCACTGAAATCTTCATTTGTCATACCCATAATGTTCATACTTTTTACTGTAGCTTGAAATTCAGCAGCATCATCAACGCCCGGTACAATATGATTGTCTTCACGTAAAAATGGATACGATTTTGGATCTTCCAAAATAAACTCCTCTAAAACAACAATTATAATTAATTAAGATTTTAATTAACAATAAAATTATACTTCTTTGTTCTGGTGAAGCTCCAACTAATAATTGATAGAATATATGGAAAGTTCGTTCGTATTTCGCTTGACGTATGGCACGTGATTTTTCTAATAAATAAGTTTCAATATTTGCCCCAGCTATATAACCGGAAGCATCGAAATTAATTCGAATAAATTTACCCTAAAATCATAAAATTAAACAACAATTAAAAAAAAAATTAAATAGAACTTACAAATCTCGATGAATTATCATTTTTGATCGTTTTAGCATTACCGAAAGCTTCCAAAATCGGATTGGCTTGTAATAATTGTTGTTCTAATCCTCCCTAATTACAAAAATTACAATTATAATCGTATTTTAAATTAATTAAAATTGATTAGTAGAAGAACAACACAATCTACTTATTTAGTTCGATTTAATTTTTGATTGATTTTACTAAATTTTTTTTTAGCGAAAAAATCAATCCTACACACATCGAACTTACATACCGAGAATTCTCTTGTAGGACTCTGCCATTTAAAAGGACAGCATGTAAATTATAAATTAATTAATATTATGTTGTTTCTTTTTTCTAACAATATTTACAATTTTTTTCAAAATTACTACTTACAATAAGATCTTTCTGCATACGGTGCACCAACCAAGAAAGTATTGGAAATAGAACATGCAAAAGAAAAAGAAATAAGAAAATATCCCCAGTTTATAAATAAATAAATAATTAATAATCCATGCAGTATTTATTTACAATTGAATTATAGGGAAATAAGTCACGAACGAAACAATCAAGAGTGACTTATTTGCCCCATAACACACGATTGATAAACAATATTTTATCCAATACCATCGACGAGACCATTTTCAAGAATAAGTGAGTTTATTGATCTAAAATCGGTCTCAAAATGCTTACAAATTGGATAAAATATTAAATAAGAGTCGTACCGCTCCTGATCCTTTTGGTGATTTTGAAGCGGCCACATATGCTAAATATTGTATAACTTTTTTCGTATTTTCAGTTTTCCCAGCACCAGATTCACCAGTACACAATATCGATTGATCTTCTCTTTCTATTAACAATTTAACAATTAATTATAAAATTAATTCTAATTTAAACTAAATTACCTTGTAACATCGAACGATAGGCTGTATCGGTTATTGCAAAAACATGCGGTGGTACTTCATGCCTTTTAATGCCTTTATATCGCTCCATTATCTTTTCTGTATAAATTGGTAATTTTTTGTATGGATTGACAACCACACAGAAGAGACCGGAGTATGTCTAAAATTAAAATAGATGATAAGATTATAACGGGGAGAGAAAATAAAGAAAACCTATATGTGTCTTTTATAAATAGTTTAAATTCAGGTCATTATAATTTAATTATTCAAAATCAATAGAATAATTGGAAGAATTCTATTTCAATTGTAATAATTGTGAAATCTAGTGAATTAGTAAAATTTAATCATATTTACGAATCAGCAAAAAAAATAACGACCTCATTACTGCAATTATAACAAATTATCAATTTTTTTTATAAAGTTCTTCTAACAGTTCGTCAGATTAAAGCGGTTTTTGTCCAATTCCCCAACGAGTTAAGACGTTGTAGTTTTGCTAAAATATTCCCTAGGGACTATCCTACAAATCCCTAAAATATTTTAAGAATCACCCGGTAATTAATAGGAGTTGTGATAACAACTAGAAACATGCACGTGGTCTTTTTAAACAAAAATCAAGGACAATTGGCGTAATTTATTTCCCCAAATCCGTAAAAAAATCGAGAGTAAACCGACAAAAAACTGGTCGAATATCCACAGATTTTAAAAGGGAGAAAGGCGATATTTTTTCCATATATGTAGAATTCGATTGAGTAACGATTTTTTCTTAATTTGTACATTAATGTACAAGACGTAAGCAAATAAGAGACATATGGTCGATACAATTCGATCAATTAAATTGGACCATGAATCAACAACTCTATTTGGAATTTATTTGACACGTTAGAGAAAATAAACCTCGACCTCTTGTGTTGTTGGTTTTTATTTATTTAGAATTTCCAATAGAACGGTAATTTGACCATTTATGGTTAAAATATAAAATTCTTGACGATATTAAAGAGAACAGAGGTGAATCATATTGGATTAATCATCAGCAAACATCGCATTTCACCTGGAATTTTCGTTTAATAAGCGTTATTTTTTTTAATTTTTGTTAAAATTCTTGTTTTAATTGAATTCAAATGGTTTGCTACAAAATACCTCAATTAATTTGTAATTATTTTCGAATTTTCGTCGATTAAACTAGTCAAAAATCCAATCTAAATTCGACAAAAACTCGAAAATTATTCGTTTTATCGTTAATAAGGCAGCATATGATAAAAATTAAGGTTATTACAAGTTGAAACAAAACGAACTCTCACTTTTATCACAGGCAAGAGAGAGGTTTTTTATTACTTTATAATTAAATATTTGCAGAAAATAAGAACGAGAAAATGGAAAAAATAATGACATGGCCTTGACAGAACGGCGACCCCAAAACAGGTCTCCACCAACAACATCCCGTTAAAACCTGCACAATAGCAGCAATACGAAAATATTTAATGCCCCTTTTTTTAATTGTTGTCGTGAATCTAAACAACAATTCATTAAAAAATTCTGTAACAATTCGAATTAATCATTTTGAATGGTGTTAGTGTTATTGAATTAAATTGAATAATAAGATCAAGGGCAATGATCTTTTATATTAAATGATAAATGAGTAGATGAGAGTTAGATGATTATAATAAGAATATATTTGATATATGATAGGAGATTTAAGAGAATGACTGGAAAAAATATCAATAATAAGAATAATACTTATCAGTGGACATTCCATTGTTATTACAATAGAATTTTAACGAAACTTATTAGACAAAAAACAATCTGATAAAAACAACGATTAGTAAAGTTGACTAACTCCAAACAGACAAAGTATATGAATTTAATTTTATTTTTAATAAATTTATAAACTTTTGTCACGATATTGTATACATTTTAATTAACTAATTAATTAGTTTACGTAAATAATAAGAAGTTGAAATTGTTTTAATTAATGTTAAAATCATTGACATTGTTGTTGGTATTTCAACTCTCAATTTTAAAATGTAATAAATTGCAAAAAATCACTTTTAGTTGATTTTATAGAAACACGTATTGATTTTTAAGGTAGGTCTCTTTTGTAAATGGACAAGCCTTTTAATAAAACTTGCGTCCCCTTTATTTATTCAATAAACTCAATAAATTCCATATATTTATGCTTAAATAAAATTGAATTACCGCAAATTTATTTCTAATTCATGTAAAATAATCTAATAATTTATTATTAAATAATATAACAGATTTATTGATCAATTCGACCAGGATTCGTACAAATTGAATAAACGCAAAAGAGTCAACGAATCGTATACAAAACGATAAATAAACGGTGATTCATCCACATAGAAACCAAGGAGATATTAAACGTTCAAGTTCAGACTATTAAAAACCGAAATGTTCAATCATTAAACGAAAGGGTAGGTTTCTTTAGGGTGCAGTGGCGAGACGATCGCCGCAGGCTTCATGCTTGTGAGGGCGGTGGACTCAAGAATTTTACAGCAAAATTTGAATCCTGTAGCCTATCTATTTGGACAATAAAATTACCTAAATTTCCTGTTTTTTCTATTTGCTTGAGAAACTATTGGCTAGTTCAATTTTTTAAATAAAATTCGAAAAACTCTTATCATGTGCAACTCCAGGTATTCGTGCGGTTTCCCCGATTTTCCTGTTATTTGTGATAACTCGGCGACTATTATGTTTTTTAATATAAAAATTATGGATAATTGAAAATAGTGTACAATAATTTTTGAAATTTTGCACCCATTTCAACATCGAAATTGATAAGATAAAACATAATTTTATGGCCCCCTTTTATTTATTTATTTTCTATCAATTTAATTTAAACGTAATCTATCATCTTCAAAAAAGGAGCCGATGCCTTTAATCATCGTTATTATTATTGAAAAATAATTCAATTAAACAAACAAAAACATGTTTAAATTTTCGTCATTATAATTCACTAACAAAAATACTTTTCCTACCGGTGTAATAAATGGTAATTATGTGGGTTTTATTGTTATTATTTCTTATTCTAGGCTTTTTGTAATGTTTTGTTGTATTTTTAATTTTTTGTTTATTATCTTTATTAACATGATATTGAACTAATTTAAGGCTATGACGTTAGTTCACGTTTCCCACAGGCAAATTGGTATTCTAATTTTAATTTGTATTTCTAATGTTTTTCTTATCAGTTGTATATGTGTACATGAATTTAAAAGCGAAAAAATTCAAACTATATCCTGTGTGTATTTAAATTCAGTCATACAATGACTAATTATTTCATCAATCAATTAATAAATCGGTTTTTTTTCATTTGAAAATCATCATATCCTGTCTAATGTCTACAACATACGGCTTTAATTATTATTGTAAATTGTAAAGATAGCACAACCACACCGATTGTTGTTATTAATAGATGAATAATGACAATAAAATTGAAATAAAAACAAAAATTTATCAATTATTGTTAATACAAAGGCCATCATTCAGAACATGTTAATTTTATCTAAGCATAATCAAGGACGATTTCAATATACAGATATGCATGTACATAACTTAAATGTATTCATAATTTCAGGTTCATTAAATTGCCTTCACTCTAAAAGGCATTATTATCATTATTATTACTAATTATTTAAAGTTTAGAAAATTTCTAGTTTCCATTTTCAATCAATTTGTAAACCTTGTTAATTTAACGATTATGGTAATTGCGAATTTATAATCGCGACTTCTAAACAAGGGACATTTATTGTAACCGCTTATTATCAATTATTTTCAACGATTAAATAATTGATAAGCCATATTAGTTGACGATTAGGCTGATTTTTACGAGATAAACTTATTTTGTATCTGATTATAAGCAATTTGTTGTAAAAATAGCGCCCTTATCGGCAGTTTTAGCCCAACATTTGGAGATTTTTAGTGAACAATTCTGGCTACTTTGGGGATATTGGAGCAGTCTAAACGGTCATAATCAATATGGCTACTTAATGGGGTTGTTTTCAAAATTTCCAGTTTGATAAAATTCCAAAAAACTAGTCCACAATTGCACAATTTGAGCAAGTTTTGCGTTATTTATAGAAACTACCACACTATGGATTGTCGTATGAACTTAAAAAAAACTGACACTTTTGCCTTATACCCAAGAGTTTCCACGATTTTACTACTTTCAGCTTATCAATTTCCAAACTACAAAATCCCCGTATGTTGCTTGAATTGGTCTTTCCAACGAGGGTAAAAGCTTGAATTTCGAGTGGAAAATAGACGAAAAATCGTCGGTCAGAGTTTCCTCTTTTTAACGAGTTCTAGTCTGTTTTTGCTAAAATTTTATCCTACAAAACTACCCATAAAAACATCAAACTGTTTAAACAAAACGAATTTCTAATAAAATCGAGCAAATATAACTCGTGCAGGTCAAATTTAGCCCAACTGGATCGAATATAGATGGGATTTTTATAAAATTTTGAGTTTAATTCCGTTAAATGTAGAAGTGGTAGAATCTCTAAAAACCGCTTGACTTTTCAACGAAAATCCCGACTTACGTCAACAAAATTTAGAGTACTTTAGATTAAAATATTCAAACATTAATTACACATTCTGGACGCATTAAGTTGAATCACCTTATGATTTTTTTTCGAATTCTTTCCGATAGTTTAATGGAACAACTGATAATTTGTCGCCGATGAAATTTATATGAAGACGAAAAATTCTGGTTTTCCTGCGAGTTTTTCAAAATCGAGCTAGGTACGATTGAAGAAAACCGAATGTCCTTGACATATTATCAGTACGGATAGAGAGAGAACTTGATTTATTCGAGGAATTCCAAAACGAACACCTCCCTTACTGTATTGTCTCTCGTCTTGGCGATATTTCACCACAATTAGTCGAAATTTTATTACTTACATAGATAAGGCCGCTGTAGTAGCGATCTTTCAAATTGTGCAAAACACACGCCTCATTCAAACATGTCAATTCGGCCATATCTTCGACCTTATCGAATTTCGGCGGATTCATCTTTTGTATGTCGTCGCGTAAGACGGTTGTACGTTTGCCAGTTTCTTGGATTTCCACTTCAATTTCATCACCACGTTCACCTTTAATACTGGCGGCAACGAAGCCCTGTTGGTCGTGCGGTATCCAAACGAGCCGTTTCTGTGTCCATTCGGCCTGTGTGGCTGGATCATTGAAATTGTTCCGATCCACACACAAATATTTCAATTCCGGATCGTAACGATCCTTCGCCTCGACATCGGCCATCGTCAATTCGATTCAAATGCGACTCTTGTAACGATTCTAATCGATTCGGTTTACAGTTCGGTTAAAGTCCTCCACGCCTGAAAGTGCCACAAATTTTTGTAATTAAAACTATTCACAAAACCACCACTCACACTTACATCTACATATACTTAAATATACACACACATACACATGCACACAAAGAATGTGAGTTGGTTAAGATACCGGCAGCCGATGATATCGGTTCATGTGTAGTAGAACCGCTGGAATTTCGCAATTTTCTCCAATTATTTCAAGAATTAATCCAAGAATTACGTTTAAATCCAAT
>JACDRQ010000324.1:72416-87821 GCA_013841215.1 Hycleus cichorii | reverse complement strand
CCCGTTTTTACTTTAAATCGAACATATTTAACTCTCTGATCAGTGCAGTTTTGAGTTGTGTAAATCATTTCAAGCTCTATAAGAAACATTTGATTAATTTTGGAAAATTTGTGGAAATTTTGCGATATTGATGAAAATCTAGATGTAAGTTTTTCTTTGTTTTCCGCCATAATTCACCCAATATTATTGTGTTTGTAATGAATTCAGAGTCAATTGATGACTAATTGAAAGAGTTTTCTAAATATCTGGGAAATTTCTGGAATTTTCCGGAAAATTGCCGAATCGATCAGATATTCAGAAAGCTCTTTCAATTTGCTATAATCATTGCAAATTAATATTAATTGAATTATGAGGGGAAATAAGGAAAAATATACTTCTAAATTTTCATTTATAACTCGAAATTTCCACAAAATTCCCAAAATTGATGCCGTCCAGTTTATAGAGCTTGAATTGCTGTTTCAAATAAGCCCAAATACATGAATTTTGAATGGAAAATGACAGAGAAATCGTTTAGCGAAAATGCTCATTTTTCCCGAGTTGTGACCCGCCCCTCAATTGTTAAACTAGGCGTTTAAAGTCGGGTTTACACAGCAAAAATCACTAGAAACAAATTGTAAATTGAAATATTTATGGCCCGTTTTTACTTTAAATCGAACATATTTAACACTGATTAGTGCAGTTTCCTATATATTTTTGAGTTGTGTAAATCATTCCAAGCTCCATCAGAAACATTCTATTAATTTTGGAAAATTTGTGGAAATTTTGCGATATTGATGAAAATCTAGATGTATGTTTTTCTCTATTTTCCGCCATAATTCACCCAATATTAATGAGTTTGTAATGAATTTAGAGTCAATTGATAGCTAATTGAAAGAGTTTTCTAAACATGTGGAAAATTTCTGGAATTTTCCGAAAAATTGCTGAATCGATCAGATATTTGGAAAGTTCTTTCAATTTGCTATAATCATTGCAAATTAATATTACCCGAATTATGAGGGGAAATTAGGAAAAATATACTTCTAAATTTTCATTTATAACACGAAATTTCCACAAAATTTCCAAAATTGATGCCGTCCAGTTTATAGAGTTTGAAATGCTGTTTCAAATAAGCCCAAATACATGAATTTCGAATGGAAAATGCCAGAGAAATCGTTTATCGAAAATTCTTTTTTTTCCGAATTGTGATCCGCCCCTTAATTTTTAAACTAGGCGTTTAAAGTCGGGTTTACACAGCAAAAATCACTAGGAACAAACTGTAAATTGGAATATTTATGGCTCGTCTTTACTTTAAATAGAACATATTTAACACTGATTAGTGCAGTTTCCTAGATATTTTTGAGTTGTGTAAATCATTCCAAGCTCTATAAGAAACACTCGATTAATTTTGGAAAATTTGTGGAAATTTTGCGATATTGATGAAAATCTAGATGTATGTTTTTCTTTATTTTCCTCCATAATTCACCCAATATTAATGTGTTTGTAATGAATTTAGAGTCAATTGATGGCTAATTGAAAGAGTTTTCTAAATATGTGGGAAATTTCTGGAACTTTCCGGAAAATTCCTGAATCGATCAGATATTTGGAAAGCTCTTTCAATTTGCTATAATCATTGCAAATTAATATCACCCGAATTATGAGGGGAAATTAGGAAAAATATACTTCTAGATTCTCATTTATAACTAGAAATTTTCACAAATTTTCCGAACGTAATGACAATTAGGTTATAGAGTTTGAAATGCTCTTTCAAATGAGCCTAAAAACTTGAATTTCAAATGGAAAATGATAGAGAAATCGTTTATCGAAAATTCTATTTGTTCCGAGCTGTGACCCGCCCCTTAATTTTAAAACTAGCAATTTAAAGTCGGGTTTACACAGCAAAAATCACTAGAAACTGGATCGTTTGTCATTTTTTTCCAAAATTTACGGTTCGTTTTTATTTTAAATTTAACTTCCTGATAAACCCAGTTTCCTAGACATTTTTGAGTTGTGTAAACTTGCCTGTAAAATAGTCAATGGAAAGCTGGTATTTAGGCGCGCAATTCAAATCACGCAATAAAAATGTATAAATTAGAAGAATAATTACCGTATGCAGGTGTATTTGTGGTAGATATCCATGGCTTTCTGGATCATATCTCGGTCTTTTTGCGGGAAATTCGAATCGATAACATATGGTACAATACCATTAGGCCATAATGTTGTTTTATCAACTAGACCATTCCGTTGTAATGTTGTTGGAAATAGAATATCACCCTCATAATAGCCGCTCAATTCTTCCGGATTTTGTGTGGAATTTTCAAAGATTTCCTTCGATTTTTCTACGGGTTTACCGTAAATTGCCCCATCGAAACGATTCAAATCGATACCATTATCGTCGTTTAATGGTAAATTCGATATATTTCCAATTATTAGAAGGATTATTAAAATTGTTAAAGTTATCATTGTGTGTGTGTTTGGCGATTTGTGTGGTTTGAATGAGGAAATTGTCTTTGTTTTATAGCCGGCGAAATTGGGCCAATTTTTGAATTGTTTTAAATAAATTTTCGTATAACTACCGAATTTGATAAGATTAACGAAAATTTTGTTCGATTAATTTGAATAATTTTCAATAAATTTCCAGTATGAATATAATGAGTCCGCCGCAAGTTAAACCGATTGATGTTGTCGGGAAATTGGGGGATTTATCGAAAATCGATATATCGGCGGAGGTGACGAAATTATTAACATCGATCGGACAGACTGTCACAACAACAACAACAACAACCGGGGGGTCAACAACAACAACGACAACTAAACCGATATTGAGAGATCCGCGCCAAAGTGGCGTATTAGCCGGGGATCCCCGCCGTTATCGCGGCAATTCCACTGAAGAACAACAGAAGATCAGCATCTACGATCAGGGTAGTTTTAGTGATAATGGTGAAACAACAACAACAACAACAAAAGATGAAGAATTATCGAGTCATAATCAACGACCGGATGTTGATTTGCGTAATCTCCAACTACCATTTAAAGGCATGCTAAATTATACTCCCGCCAAAGAGATCGATGCTAGTATCAATTCGCATTCACCGATCCAATGGAAGGTCCATATTGTCGATATACCCCGTCCGGATTATACCGGATTAAAATTGAATATCCAGGATGCTGAGAAAACCGGAGATCCACGATTGAGGAAGATCTTCCGGTTGAATAACGACGATAAAGATAGTCCGGCTAGTCCGCATGCTAGTCCGAAATCTAGTGGAACAACAACAACAATAACACCAAGAGTTGATCCGCGATTGAAGAAATTGGAAGAAACAAAACAGGAAACCGGAAATCTAACCTATAATCAACAATTGAATATCCTCCAAAGTTCGGTATTCTTTCAGAGTTTAACCAGTAAACAAAAAGTGTTATTGAATCAAGAATTAGCCAATAGGAACGAACAAAACGGAACAAATGATCCGTTCTTAATCAGTTTATTGGCGAATTTAAATCTAATACCACAACAACAAACAAATACAACCCTAAATTTACTAAATGTGAATAAATTGAATCCGGTATTGTTGAACCAACCACCACCGCAACAACAACAACAACAACAACCACCACCATTAATGACGCAAATCCTACAACCGGGTCTATTAGGGGCAGCTCCGGGTATACCCAATTTACCCGGTGATTTCCAAATAAATTTCGATCCGCGCAACGGCGGTCTATTGGGGAATGCCCCGACGGCACTACCGCCACCATTCACAACTGCACAACCCTATCCACCACCGCCACCACCACCACAACAACCACCGACAGGCGATGATTTCTATCAATCACCGGATTATCGGGGCGGTAATCGGGGCGATCGGAATGATCGACGGAATCGCGGCCGGAATTTCCGGAATAATTCGAATCGCAATTTCCGGAATCGCAATCGGAATCATCGGAGTCAAACGCCGCCGTAGTTGCTCAATTGAGCAACCCACCAATTGGTGGGTTGCTCGATTTGGCAACCCATTGGTGGTTTGCTCAATTGGGTAGCCTATTGGTGGGTTGGAAGACTGATTTTCTGTAAATAGGCGCCGGTTGTGTAAATAGTTTCGTGTAAATTGAGGCATTCCTTACTAAAATTTAAGGATAATTGCAATATTGTAAATAGAATTTAATCATTTAGATTGTAGCGATTGTATTCTATTGAAAAAACAAATTATTTATTATTTTTCTATTATAATTCGATTATTCTAATGTATGTGATGTATTATATGGATTTTTTTTTAATTTTTAATTTAATTTCAAATAAAACTAATCGATAATGGTTTATTCGGCTAATTTTACAAAAATAATTACCTTTGATTACAAAAGAATCGGAATGTTCTAGCTTTTATCGTCATTATTAACCGTCAATTCCGACAATTTCCCAACAATTTCCCCGTCTTTCTGTTCATTATCATCGTCATTATCGCTACAACTATCGAAATCCTTATCACATTCACCATTGTACAATTTACATTTGGTTTTAACGATATCCTTGGCCTCGTCGAACTTCGTTCTGAATAAATTTGCATCTAAAACAGCCCCAAATTAATACGGAAAATCGCCAATTATTTCCGCCAATTTTACTATCGATAGTGGCGAATTTGATCGCCAGACATTCGGCTTTCGGTTGTTCGTCGGCAAAGTCGGCCGGCACCGTGTACAAGAAGGCCCGTTCGTTGTTCGTGAACGGCTTCAACACGATCCACGGCGTTATAAAGTGATTGGCGCACACTTTGAACGTTTTATCCCTGCGCATCACAATTCTCACCGAATTGTTCGTTTCGTTCTGCAAGATTTTCAATTCACCAACGCCGCGCTCCTTCCATTCGTACGGCATTTCGGTTTTGTCGAACCGAAACAATTTCGCCCGGATCTTCAACAGCACGCGTTCGTGCTCCTCGTTGGTCCTCACCTCGACCTCCGGCAACTGGATGATGGGCTTGAATTGCGGATCGTACGGCGTTTCGCTGTCGGACAGCGAGTTGTCGCTCAATTTCCGCTGGCGGTACTCGATTTTATCCGAATTGGCGGCCTGCAAAAAGTGAGGTTATGTCGATAAACAACCGAATAATCGAACATTGCCGGTGAATTAGCCGGAATTGTCACCGGAATACTCACTTCGGACATTTTTCGGTAGTAATTTCGGCCAATTATCGAAGGAAATACACAAATAAAACTCGTTAACCTATAAGTTTTGAACGGACAATTGCTACCAACTTTTACACAATTAAAAACACTAAATTGGGGGAATTTGCACAATACAACAATCAAATTTATCGAATTTCCAATAAAATCAACAAAATTCGCTTAGAAATTTCCCAAATTTGATACAAACAAACAAAATTACGCCGCATTTCAACACAACAGTTGGCAATAATGTGTCACTAGACCAACCGCCATTACAGCGGCGCCACACTAAAATAACCCCTAATAATTCGAAATATTCCAACAAACCACCAATAAAACCACGAGAATTTCCAACAATTACCACAAAAACCACCAAATTAACGCAATTACCGTAAAATAATTAGAGATTATCCAATTTTTCTGTTGTTAAAAATCGCGAAATGGACGCCACTGGCGGCTAGTAACTCTCTTTACAGTTGGCACACCTGCTTTGAATCGGGCGGTAAATTTGAATAACCGCCGATTCGGCGATATTCCCGCAACTGACGCCATGTGGAAATTGGTAATTTTCGCAATTCTATCGATTGGTGGTTGTAAAGAGGCGGAAATTCAAACGAAAATCACGCGCTATCGAAACGAATTGGTGAGCAATCATGGAATTATTGTTGTTTGTGAATTTACGGTGCGTTATCACCGTTTTAATGATAAGCAATTGACGGCAGAAATCGATGGAAATCCGATAGTAATCGGTCGTATAGCGCCGAATAAGTACGAATTAACATGGATTGAAGATGGGGTGAAATCATCAATTAATACAATACGAATCTTTAATGATAATGTAGAGATTGGTACAATAATCAACGATAAACCACCATTGATAAGTTTTAATATTGATTACGGTGGAATTATACGAATTTTCTTTATTTTTATAGCAATTTTTGCTATTTATTTGAAGAACAAGGTGTAAGGGGTTGAATTTTTGTTAATTTGGCACCTCTTATATGTAAAGAGAGGCATTTCCCTCCCCACTGGGAGTAATGACAAATTCGCACTATTTGGAAGAGTAAGCTGTGCTTTTCAATTAGTTGTTGATTAGTAGGCTATGAAATCACATAACCTCTTAATTTATAAGGTTATATAGCCCCAATTGTTTTCATAGCCTACTATTTAACACAAGACTGAGATGCATAGCTTACTTTTCGAAATATTGCCTCGCTTATAATAAATAATAATAATCGATTGTCTCTACATTTGATAAAATTATTGGAAGTTATCAATTTTATAAATCAATAAAAAATAAAATAGAATTTCTTGTGTTTGATTATAAACAACCATCTATCAAATATATCACGATATAATTCGCTTCGCAGTAAGCTGTGTTTTTTGTTTCAATTGTTTGTCGGTAATGATAGTAATCTGTATTGCCGACAAATAATCGACTTACGTCCACAAATCACCGATTACTGTGATGAAATATTGTGATACAAGCCTATTAAACTATCACATAGAATAATACAAATTACCATTTGAATCGATATTGAATTTTGTAAAATCAATCGTTGAATTATACAGCAATTGGTTCATTTGTTGTTGTATTTGTTGTTGTTGCGGATAATGCCATTTTCGATAGCGTTGATAGGCTACGCCTAGGAAAACTGTTAGAGCTGCTGGTATTACCAGTTTCTGAAAATATCTTCCGAAAACTGCAAAAAAACAACAATTAAATCCCAATATCGAATAATAGTAGGCTGTGATTTTAGAAACGTATTAATTGCCGGTAATGCAGATTACTGTTATTGACAGATCGGTAATTGATAGTGATCTACATTACCGGCTTTTATAAAATCACAGCTTAAAAGCGCCAATACAATCTCCTGATGCCGGAATCTGTGGATTTCTTCCATGGGGCATCGTCCGGTTCGTAGGGCAACGGCCCCTGGACCGGCGCCTCCTCCTCCGCTTGTTGTGTTGGTAATTTGGGCACCTCTTTCGGCCGATACGTCTCCAATTCGTCCTCCAGATCGCTAACGCGCGCCTTCAATTCGTTCCGTTCGTTCAAAATATCTTTCAATTCTTGTGTTGTGAATCGGGGACGATTCGGATCGTCCAAATCGTAGACGGCTTTGTTGCTCGGCAATGGCGGATCGTACTGGAAATGTCACCGAATTTAGTTCGTTTTTTGGGGGAATTTGACGGGATTACTACGTTGACTAGATCTTCGTTCTCTTTTTGCGCCAAGCCGAGTTGTTGGCGTAAATTGGAAATGTCCCGCTGTTGGTCTTGGAGTTGGACGAGGAAGTCGGCGCGTTCTTCACACAAACTGCGCACTTGATTTTGGAATGTTTTATGTTTGCGACGTAGTTCTTTGCTTGTTACAGTCAAACGTTCCACTTGACTCTTCAACTGAAAAACAAGACAATTTACAAAGTTGGCCATGATTTGGTTACGTAGTTCATAATGAACAATCATAGCCAACTTGGCCACTAAAACATGACTGACTCTATCCAATTGTAGTGTCGTTGATTGATCCGTACGTTACTAAATTTGACACTTGAATCAATCTACGACACTAAAGCCAACTATAGTTACGTTATCAATATCGCCGCATTTCTCCTGCAACAATTTCTCTTTCAATCGCAATTCATCGCGTTGTTTCTCCAATGTTGTTTTCAATTTTTGCAAAATATCACCACCATCACTATCACAATAATCACTACAACTCTGGTGATGATCATTGAATTTCGTTTGTTTACTCGGACTTAGATCTTTCAATAGACGTCGATTCTCCTCCTGTAATCGTGTCACCATTGTTAATAGTTCTTTTGTTTCATTGCGCCATTGTTCCTCGATTAATTCCAATTCTTTTTCGAATTTCCTTCGATATTCCGCCTTCTCTAATTTGTCATTTTCTAATTGTTTTATTTTGAATTTTAATTCGTTCAATTGTTGATTTTCACGTTCATTGTTCGTTGCCAATTGTTCTAATAATTCTAATGCATTAATAACGCGCGGCATTAATGATGTTACAGCATCCGCACCATATTGATCGATAATCCGTTCGCATTCTTTACCAATCTCCGATGCAATATCATAAACATCAACAACAGTAATATCATTATCGATAATATCATCCATTCTGTTGTTTCTACGGGGCATTCGATTATTAGAAAAATTAAAATTACAATATTAACAAATGAAATAATTTGTAGTTTTCGTCGAATTTTCCATTAGAAAGTAACAAATCACAATTTCTATTGATTTTTCCACCATTGATGACTGATTTTCCACTAAAACCACCAATTGAACAACACGAAAAACACCAAAATCCCCCCAGAAAATTTACAGCAATTTTGGGGAATTCTACTCCTACGATTGGTGCAACTGTAAATGTCACACCAGTGCTGTCACTAACCCGTACCTCATTGAAAATAACGCAAATTAATTAAAATTAAGGTAAATTTAATTAATTTTGGGCTAGAATTGTGAGAATTTTCCAATTTAATCAACAACTTATAGAAAATTAGGTTAGAATTGTTGGTATTTGTATGATAGTTATTAGTGAACGAACACCACTGGATTTAGTGATTTACTTAGTGCTAAAGCTGTGTTCAGAATTTTTACAGATTATGGTAAAGCTGTATTCACACTGTTTATCGGTAAGATTTGGTAATTCTAGGGAATTTTGAAGGGCTAAAATTGGTATTATCTGCAATTCTACAACAATGCTAAATTTTTAACGGTAATGTACCGAATGTAGAACGATATACCACTAGTAGTTGGCTATGCTTCAATTAGATAGTGTCGTAGATTGATTCATTGTCAAATTTGACGTTTGTTAATATTGTGTATGAATCAATCTAAGATGCTATCTAACGCTTGTTAGATTGATATTGAATTAATTTCAAATCAAATGATAAGTATTGATAAATTTAAACTTCGTTTGTTTTCTAGGGAATCTCGATGGATTTACGTTGGTATTATTGGTATATTTTGATTTCAACAATACAATAGAGTTGGCTTTGTTTTAGTTTTATAGTGTCGTAGATTGCTTCATAATCTACTAAATTTGATATTTGTTAATAATAAAATGTACGAATCAATCTACGGTATAAGCAAGGCGCAGCCAACTACGGAACGTAATAGTACACTCTGTATAAAAATTCGAGAATCTACGCCTACTAGATTAATTATTGAATTATTTCAGGCTAATACAGTGCAACATTAATTTGTTTACTTTCTAGGGAATTTCGTTGGATTTAAGTTGGTAATATTTTTGAAATCAACAATATTAAATTTTTGTCAATAGTGTACAAGAATTGAGGCCATAATAAATCTAGTGATCTAGTCATAAATGCTAAAATGATAGATAACCCTACTTATTGGCAAGTAGTAGAAAGCGGGAAATTCAAATAAACGATAATAAAACGAAAATTACACAAAAAATCGTAATGAAATGTAATAAAAATCAATAAAACAACGTAATCGGGGTATTCTAAAGCAAAATTCTTTAAAAATAAAGAAAGAGTTGGGTTAGAAAGCATAAAATTTGAGGTTATATTTTAGATCTCTAAACAGATGAGTATCATTTAGTTTGATAGTGTTACCAACGGAAAAATAGAAATTTTACCGTACGTTTCTATATCAAATTTACTCGATTTTGGAATTATAAAGTTGGCAATTATCGAGAATCTGCGCCTGCTAGATCAACAATTATTGAATTAATTTCACATACAGCACAGTATAGATTTGTTTGTTTTCTAGCGAATTTCGTTGGATTTAAGTTGGTAATATTTTTGAAATCAACAATATTAAACAGATAACCCTACTTACAAGTTATAGAACGCGGGAAATTTAAATAAACGATAATAAAACGAAAATTACACAAAAAATCGTAATAAAACGTAATAAAAATCAATAAAATAACGCAATCGGTGTATTCTAAAGCAAAATTCTTTAAAAATAAAGAAAGATTTGCGTTAGAAAGCATAAAATTTGAGGTTATATCTGTAAACAAATGAGTATCATTTAGTTTGTTAGTGTTACCAATGGAAAAATTGAAATTTCAAATAAAAGTTACTAGATTTTGGAACTATAATGTTGGCAATTGATTTAAAACTGGAATTATTATACAATGTTCGTGTTATATTGGAGCAGCCTGTATACAACACTGATTATCGCTATATTATCACCGGTTTGTTAATGAATAAACATAACTTCAATTACGTAAATTACAAATAGTGATAATTATACAAAGTATCGATGAATTTATTATCTTTTTTTTTTTTTGTATTGCAGAGGTCAAATTTTGGTCAATAATTTAGAGTCGGCGCCGTTACAAAATCGCCCCGAAAACTGCCAAAAAACCAACGGAAAATCGCCGAAATATGGACGCAATTCCAATCATTTCCATTCCGAATTCGATAACAACCACCAGTTATCAATTACACAATTCTAACGCTCACATCAATTCGGCTGAGTTGTTTTTAAAGATTAGTGAGGACTTGAACAAAAAAACAAAAAACCGAAGGCCAATTATCATTTATTGACAATTTATCGAGCAATAAACGTACGTATTTGTATCGAATGTCATTTTATGTCAAACTACACCACCACTTGTAGATTAATTTTAATTGAATAATAAGTTCGATTTCGAGTGGTTTGTCTCCAAAATCGAACGAAATGCAACAGGAAATTCGCATCAATCTGGACGAGCCGCGGTACGATCAAGAAACATACAGTGGACGTGCTTTACACTTCTTTGAAACAACAAATCCGTTGAATCTGTTCGTTAGTAACCAGCGATTAGAGGAGGCCCGCAATTTAGTCGTCAGTTACAGGTAATTCGAATTAATTCCACAATTAATTAATGAATTTAATCGAGCGAATCAATTTGCTAGGTGTGGTTTATCGTTGCCGGACGGTACCACCGAAGAGGACCTATGGCGGGCCAAAGTACTGTACGATTCGGCTTATCATCCGGATACCGGTGAGAAGATGAATTTAATTGGCCGTATGTCGGCTCAAGTACCGATGAATATGCTGATAACTGGTGGTATGATGACGTTTTATAAATCCACACCGGCTGTATTCTTCTGGCAATGGTTGAATCAATCGTTCAATGCTGTTGTTAATTATACGAATCGTAGCGGTGATTTGCCACAAACTGATAAGTAAAATCCATTACCAAAATTTTGTTGGTTCAATTAAATTGATATTTTCGATTTTAGACAACTTTTTACGTCGTATATTGTCGCAACTAGTAGTGCTGTATTGACTGCATTGGGTCTAAATCGGGCCTTTCGTGTAAGTTTTTTTTAAAATAAGGTCTGTTGGATTTTCTTGGAGAGAATTTCAAATTTTCGCGCCTTTATCCACCATTTTTCTCACCAGCTGTCATCAATTGTTGGGGAAAAAACTATTACCAACCATACAACAACTACAAATATTGAAAAGCTACCAAGCCTTGATATTCAACATCGAAATTGAACTATAAAACAAGGCCCGCTAGATTTTTTTGCTGAAAAATTCAAATTTTCGCGCCTTCAACCACCATTTTTCTTGCCAGTGACTATCAATTGTTTGAGAGAAATCTATTACCAATCATATAACAACTACAAATCTAGCAAGCCTTGATATTTAAGATTTGCTAAATTTTTCTTCTGAAATTTTGAATTTTCGCGATCAACCACTATTTTTTTACGCTCATTGGTACCAACTGTTTAAAAGAAATCTATTACCAACCACACAACAACTACGAATATTGAAAATCTAGCAAGCTTTGATATTCAACGTTGAAATTAAAGTATAAAATAAGGGGAAAATTTCAAATTTTCCCGCCCTTAACCACCATTGTTCTTGCTAGTTGGTATCAATTGTTTTGAGAGAAATCGATTACCAACCATAGTACAATTACAACTAGGCCTGCTAGATTTTTTTTGGGGGGGAAAATTTTGAATTTTCGCGCCCTTAATCATCATTGATGTTTCAACATCGAAATTTAAGAATAAAATAAGGCCTGAAAGTTTTTTTTTTGGGGAAAATTTCAAATTTTCGCGCTCTCATCCACCATTTTTTTTGCCAGCTGTTACCAACTGTTGGAGAGAAATCTATTACCAACCACACAACAACTACAGATGTTGAAAATCTAGCAAGCCTTGATAGTCAACGTAGAAATTTAAGTTGAAATCTAGATTTGCTAGGTTTTTTTTTTGTTGAAGTTTTGAATTTTCGCGCTCGCAACCGCAATTTTTAGGCTCATTGGTACCAACTGTTTGAAAGAAATCTGGTACCAATCACATAACAAATACATACAACATCGAAATTAACGTATAAAACAAGGCCTGCCAGATTTTTTTTGGTGGAAATGTCGAATTTTCGCGCCCTTAACCACCATTTTTCTTGCTAGTTGGTATTAATTGTTTGACAGAAATCTATTACCAACCACACGACTACAAATCTAGCAAGTCTTGATATTCAACATCGAAATTAAAACAAAAAGCAAGGCCTGCTAGATTCCGTTTGTAACATTTCGAATTTTCGCGCCTATAACTACCATTTTGCTTGTCAATTATACCAACTATTGGTAGAAAATCTAATACCAACCACACAAATACAGCATAGTATTGGAAAATCTAGTAGACTTTGATGTTTAACATTAAAATTAAAGTATGAAACAGAGTCTGTTAGATTTTACGGATAAAATTTTGAATTTTCGCGCCCCTAATCACCATCTTTTATTGCCAACTTTACAAATAGAAATAGTACTGGAAAATCTAGAAGGCCTTCACAATATCAAAATTAAAATTTAAAACAAAGACCTACTAGATTTTCAGGTTGAAAATTTGAATTTTCGCGCCCATAGCCACCATTTCTCTTACTGATTGGTACCAATGATAGTGGAAAATCTACTATCAATCGTACCAAAATAGGGCAGTACTGGAAAATCTAGCAAACTTGATATTTGACATCAAAATTAAAATATAAGGCGTACTAGATTTTTCTGCTGAAATTTTGAATTTTAGCGCCTACAACCACCATTTTTCCCAATTAGTACCAAATTGGTGAAAAATCTATTACCAACCGTATAAATACAATTAAGCACTAAAAATCTAGCACATTTTAATATTCGACATTGAAAATAAAGGAAAATTTCGAAAAGTACCATTTCTCTTCCAGGTGGTACTAGTCAAATATACCGTAGTTATTAGAATCTAGTAAGCTTTTTTTTATCTAATTTTGAAGTACCAAACAATATTACTAATTTTTTTGGGAAAATTTCAAATTATCGCGCCTATAACCACTTTATTCACCAAGTGGTACCAACTATGGTAACTCTATTACCAACCATATAAATATATGACAGGATTGAAAATCTAGCAGGCCTATTACTATTGAAATTAAATTAGTTCAAATTGTGTATTGTAGAGGGCGCCACCATTGATCGGCCGTTTGGTACCATTCGCAGCGGTAGCGGCAGCCAATTGTGTCAATATACCATTGATGCGTGCACAGTACGTCTATGATTTTCCAATTATTCCAATTATTCCAATTCTCAACATCTAAGCCATCATCAAATGTATTGTTTTTTTTTCTATTTTTCAATTTGTAGAGAATTAAAGAATGGTACCACGATTTACGATGAGAACAATAACCGATTGGGTAGTTCGAAAAAAGCCGCTCAAAGTGGTATAAGTCAAGTGATAATAAGTCGTATATTTATGGCAATGCCCGGTATGACAATAACGCCGATTTTTATGAATTATTTGGAACACCGTGGTACTCTATGCCGTTATCCATGGATTAATCTACCGGCACAATTGGGCTGTGTTGGTTTATGTTTAACATTTGCTACGCCACTGGCATGTGCCGTTTTTAAACAGAAAGCACAAATGCCATATAAACATATCGAACCGGAATTGAGGGTGAGTTTTTGTTTTTTTGACTTTGTTGGTAGTACCGAACAATGACGTCATTCAAATTGTAGGAGGAGCTTAATAGGAAGTTCGGTGAATGTCCACCAAAATATGTCTACTACAATAAAGGCCTGTAAGGTCGAAATTTTGTCTTCCCTACTTAAACAATAAAAAAGTACTGCCATCCTAAAAATATCCTTTCTGATCGATTCCTTTCTTATTTTTCAGTTTGAGGTTTTATCAGTGATAATTGTGACATAATATGGCAACTATGACAATAATTTGTTGTTTATGGTATTAGTTAAAGGTCTATAATTGTAAATGTTGATGAATAAATTCTTCTAAACGATTGACCAATAGTGTAACTCAACCAATTTCGGTTTGGCAAAATTTTTGACATATTTCCCTAGCTTCAGTGGGGTGACATAGGCGTTAAAAAGTGTCATAATATCATTTGCAAAACATAGGGAGATATTTCCTTATGTTTTTACTTGTCAAAATTCCTTACGAACGTCTAATTAGGACCATTTTGTAACCTGAGAAAATGTCAAAGGACATAAATGTCACTTTATTAAGATTCCATATTTTGGTCTCTAATCCTTTATAATGAGTTTGGCTCATCATCAGTATGGTATGGCCAAAATTTTGCCATTTTTACTTAATGCCACTACACTGACATAAGTGTAAAAAGTGTCAAAATCCAGTCTGCATGACACAAGGGAGATTTTTTTCCTTTGTCAAGTACTTTAAAGACGTTTTTAATCGTTAAAATTCCCCACTAACATTTAATTAGGAAAAATTTAAAGCCTTTTGCACCCGGAGGCATTGTCATAAATGTCATTTTGGTGTGGTTTTTCTTTGGCATTAACAATTAGAAAACAAGCCTTTGTAACTTCTTATGGGGTTGCTATTATTAAAATTTTTTAAAGTCTTTGTACAGAGTTCAGGTAGTCATAAAGACCTTATTTTGATTTTTTGAAATGTCAAAATGTTCGACTATGGCAGGATTTGTTAGAAAATCAGCTTCTACACCTTTCAATGATGGTATTTTGTCACTTTTGTAAACCTTCAGAGTACCAATTATGAGCGTAATAAAGGTTCAAAAATAAGGAGATAATCCATAAATCATTAGATATGCTACAAGATGTGTAAATATTCAAATAGAAGATCATGTCTGGATGTATTCAATGTACAAAGCATTACAAATATGCTTATAAAATGGCAAAATAAATTCTCATATAATTTGCGAGTGAAAATACTTAAACATGTTATAGCTGCATAAGTAGAAAATGCTGTAATGCTGATAGAAAACAATTCCCTCGAATGCTTACAAAATTTCACGGTAAAGCATAAT